>JARHVA010010111.1:0-219100 GCA_037957365.1 Torreya grandis
GGGTTAGTGTATGTAAGATGTACTAAACTTGTATCCATACCCCTTATGTGGGCATGTTGCCTACATACCAATACTTTGAAGAGGGATCAATCCATATGTAGTTCTCCTACTTGATGTACTTTTTTCAATAGTGTGTATGAAGATGCAAATGCTAAAACTAGGTGTGATTTAGGTGGCTAGGGACTAGTGTAAGGATTTGAATAAGCTTGTAATAGCATTGGCTAGATGTATGTAGAGAATAGGGAATATTACCTTAGTATTCTTTCTTATATTCTTTCTTTCTTTGTGATATTTTCCAACCCTTTTGAAATGAACTTTGAATGTGCTTTTATAGGGATTTATTGGTCAAGGATTCAATGTGCTCACACTAGGTCGATAAGAAGAGGTATAAGAACTGAAAGGAATTGACTATTGGAGGTAAAAATGCATTTAAATAGGAGCACAAAAAGTGGACACTAGAGGGCCCAATGCTATAGTCCAAGTTGGGAACTATAGTCCTGAGCTAATAGGACTTGAGGGATAGATTTTTCATGGAAAAAGTAGTTTGAATGAGCTAGGATCAGGTTTGAAAGGCTATGAATGACTAGGAATTAGTCAAACTATGCCTATAAGGGTCATGAAAGTAAGAATGAGGGACTTATGGATTGGGTATCATAAGCCATACTCAAGTTACCAATTTTCACATTTTATATGACTATATTCCCCCCCTTTATTTTAGTGATGTAGCAAAGCAAAATACTAAGATAAAGGAAAAATAGAAAGTTTACCTAAACTTACCTATAAGGGTGAATATCATGAAGCTATGTGATGTTAGGTGTTCATAGAGAGATTACGTCATGAAGTGTAAATATATAAAAGAAAACAAGGAGTAGATAAGTTCTTACTAGATATGATATATCTAAAATAAGAACATACAAAGCTAGGTAAGAGAGAGAGAGAGAGAGAGAGAGAGAGAGAGAGAGAGAGAGAGAGAGAGAGAGAGAGAGAGAGAGAGGAGAGAGAGAGAGAGAGAGAGAGAGAGAGAGAGAGAGAGAGAGAGAGAGGAAGATAAATGAATGAATACATCTCATTGGGTACACAAACCAATACAAAAGATGTTGTGATACTAAGTGATGTTGAGTAATACTAGTAATGGTATATCAACAGTAATATCATAAATGGAACTCAATGCTCAATTCCTCAAAAGTGGTTCAAGAATGCAAAGGCTGGCCCTTTGGCTACATCATCACCTACTAAGTGAAGCTATGTGATCATGTATGTGTTGATCAATGTTTGGACTATGTGTTCAATCCCTTTGAGTATGTGGCTCAAGGATAAAAAAGGTTAGCCCGTTGGCTCCATCATCACCTTGTGAAGTGAAGCTATGAATTGATACCAGTATGAAATATGTGTCATATGAGATGGCTCCTAAAGCTCTTGAATATTATATAATTTGACAATGTTGGCATGGATAGTTGAATGTATGATGGAAATTAGGCCATTCTTAGCCACTCCAAAACTGGTGCACTAGGCCTATATGAAATCCATTCTAAAATTTTGAAGTTAGGCTTATATGAAAGCCACTCAAAAATGATGTCAACCACCTATATATTGAATAAGGCATATAACTACTAATAATGCCTGGGTAATGTACCAAACTCAAAAATAAAAGAAAACAAATGTGCTAAGCACATTGCACCCAATCACTGGTGTGTGGAACATGGATTTTGATATGTAATTTATACCAACTATCATAGCTGAAATTGGAAGTGAGATCCATCATACCATGCATGATGCCCCCATACATATATTCTCTGAGTAAAAGTGTACTAAAAACTACTAATTTTGAACTAGTTTGAATGTGCAAAACTATAGCTGAACCTACTTTTTTGCTTACTTCTAGAAAGTCTTGTTTTTTTAATTTGGATAAGAGTGCCAAAAGTGAACACTAGAGGGTCCAACACTGTAATCCAATCTTGGCACTATTGTCTTAGGCTAAATCTAGTAATTGTTTTAACATTTTCACTATTTGCTTGGTCTATTCTATCTATTTTGATGTTTAGTTGTTGTTCCAGGTGTAATAAAAATTTCTTTTTTGATAGTTAGGAGCTTTAATATCTATGATAAAACCCTTGTTTGTTTCCCCCTCTTCTGAGGGTAGGAATGAATACCCTACAATGAATACCCTCAGATTAAAGATCCCTACAAGTGTTTTATTCTAAAAATATACATGATATAGTAATGATAATTGATAATATATCTCAAGATATAGCACGGTTTGTAACGAGAGATTGTTAGATCAATAGGGATATGCCTAGATAGATATAACAAAGTAATAACATGTGTAATGAACTAAATTGGAATTGGAAGTCTAGTTATTTTTTAGTTGTTATTTATTTTTTAATAAGGAGGTATGGAGCATGATGTCCATCATAGTATCTAAGAAAGCAAGATAATTCATGATGTGGATCATGGCATTATAAACAATAAAAAAGCAATCAAGAAATAATCACACAAGGCAAGAAATAAGAATCAAGAAGCATACGAGAGTGGCCAAGGGGCAAAGAAAACAAGGGACATGGGCACATGCCACTCAAACTAGAAATCAAGCATACAATGCATGTTCAAATTCCACATACACATATAATTGAAACAAGCAAGGTTGGTGTGAAAGCCAAAATAAAATAGAAGAGTACAAGCAAATGAAATTGGCAAATGTGTTAAGGCACACACAAGAATAAAAGTAAAGGACATTGGAAAATGTCTTAAGGAACATACAAGAGACAAACAAGAACTAATAAATGCAATCACATCTAGTTACACAAAACAAGAAAGGAAAACATATAATATATGAGAAAATACAATCAAATATAACTAATCAAATCCATAAGTGAAAATAAGCAAGACTTGTTAGTACAAGATTAGGTATCTACTAAGAAATACATGAGTGATATATACTAGTGAGTGTTGATATAGTAATTTGTATAATCTAGTATTTAATATACATCAACATGATAACTAGAGTGTGTGGTGTAGGAATGACATAACCTGGATGGTGTAGTCATGTAGAAGATTCCCCTAGTGGGTATGTATATCAATGTGTGTCTTGAATGTATAAGTGGAATTCCCCTCAATGGGTAGAGTGAAGAAATCAAGGATCTGAATGTCAATGAACACACTCAAAGAAGATTAAGTGAAACATGGTAATGTAGCTAACTCAACAAACAATAGCATAGAAAAATAAATGTAAGTCTATCATGGTAGTATAAATGTAAATCATGGATGATGCATACAATCAAAATATTTTTGATGTTTTACATTATCTGAATGTTTTTAGATTTTGAAATAATCTATGTAAAATCAATCAAATAAAAACTATGTACAAGTAATATGGAGAAGAAATGATACTAAATAATGAGTCTCATGTGAGATTACCTATCATGGTGTCTTATATCAAGGAGAGAGATCATGCACGATCATGAAGCATGATGGAAGAGCTAAGAATATGGATTTGAAATATATATATGATATTTTAAACACCTAAAAATGTCCCCTTGAATGTTTTTAGTATCATATCACTTTGTACCTACTCTCAACCATTAGTTAACTACTTAGCTAGTTAGATCACCCTTTACACCTATCCACCAAACATTTTAACATGATCTCCTTGACTCTTTTTAACCCTTTTTTTACCAAGGATCAACTGTCGATGGTTAGCACTCCACCCCTATAACACAAAAATCATCCAGTTATGGATGAGCATGCATGAGAAAAATAGAAACTTTCCCATGCACATCTCACAACTTTCTTTCTTCTGAAATGGACATCTTTATCCTCCTAAATTAGTAACTTTCCCTCAAAACTTCCTTCTTCACTTAACAAGTTTTTACTATAAATGCAGGGCTCTTAGGAGAGTTAGGCACTTCAAATTTGCATATCTAGGCTCTCCTATTTTCCTTGTGTAGGCATCCAACATTTTGAAACCCTATCTATGTGACTATAAATGGATAAAGCACCATTACACTATTCAAATCTCTTCATCACTTAGCTATCAAATCTCCAAAATAATAAAGGTACTTTATTTTTTTTTAGCATTTTCTACTCTTCATTTCTTTTCTTGGTTAGTTAGTTTGAACCCTCTTCCACACTCCTTATACCTGCTTAATACCCTTTCATTCATAAACACACCATTTTTTCCACCAGATACCCTTTATTACTCATTCTATAAATTCCTTGATAGGTAACCATAGCTAATTACTATAACCATTGATGGTTATAGAAACCACTGCTAGTCACCTATCCATCACTAGTTAGGACAACCACTGATGGTCACCCTGACCACCAATGATCACTATCATTCAAAATAATAGTTTATTATTTTAACTCTATTTTTACCTTACTAGATCTCCTTTAGCCTTCTAACCAATGCATAACCCCTTTTATGACCTCTCTATACCAACTATAATTTATCTCTTGCATCTAGATGACCATATTTGGATTAGCATAGGAAGTTGACAACATATTTGACCTCCCCATTATCCCAAAACCTTTCTTCACTAATCAAAGTAACATTGAATTTGAGTTAGCTCTATGTGATATGGTTTTCACATATAATTACAAAGAAATTGATGAACAAATAGCTATAATTCAAGAGGATATTGACATAGTTATGGGATTCTAGAATAATTACTTTGATTATATTAATCATGTTATGAAATAGATATCTTTGATATTGTTTATCTAGAAACATTTCCATATATATATTTTATATTTTATTGTTTATTTATGAACTTAAATGTCAAACATGGGCTTTCATCCATTTAAGGAAGCTTATTCATTTCTTGGAATTGGTTTGTCACCAAGTAGCCCACTTATCTTTCTATTAATCCATTTTTCATTAGTTAATGTGATTTGCAAGTCATTATTCCCTAGCCAAATAAGGAGTTATCACTTAATATAGATATCAATGTGTGTAATTATACCATGTACCCATCCACACACTCTCAATACTCACTTACTTTTATCTACTTTTAGAACTAATAAAGGAAGGAAGTAAATTGAAACATTTTGGCACACCCGGTGGGACCCCTTAAGGGTTTATAGTTCTATTTATTTCATATAACTACATTAGTGAATCTCATATTCTTGCATTTCTGTGAATCTTTAAATTTTTTTTTTAAAAAGTGCAAACTTCATTCTAGGGATAGGTTGCAATTTCATCCTACATTATTGCATTGTTACTTGTTTACATTCAAAGAAACCAAAGATTTCCTTTTGAGTTAAAATTAAGTACATCCATTGTTTTATTATTTAATGCTAATCTCACATAGATTAATGAACTACATTATGAATAAATCATAGATAACATATGTTACACTACCAAATCAATGCACCAAATAACACATCAAAACATACTTGAGACAAGGCCCATTGGGATTTCATCACCCTTTAGATCACCTTACCCTACCCAGCAATCCCACTTGGATTTCACCACCAAGGGGAGGACCCACTCCATTCTATGGTGGAGATTAAACTCTAGACAAATAGTATCTATTGGCTAAGTAACCTAGCTCAACTTTGGGTTAATGAAGTGTGGGGAGTAAACCCCTAGTACTAGGCCATGTACTCGATCTAGTTCAGATTCTTTGAGCACAAAAACTTAACATGAAACTATCCTTAGATGGATTTTTTTAGTACCTAAATCATAAGCCAATTTTTCCTTACACACTCTTTAAGGCATAAGCCAAAAGTGATTTAAAATAAATCCTAAGATCAATTGTTCTTCCAGTCTATGCTTTATTTGCTTTGGGATTTTATTTGATTGGTCATTATTTGAGGAGAAAGGTTCATTATCCACTTCTAGATTTTTCATATGGTTTTGACTAGAAAGAAATTGAAAAATAAAAATAACCAACCACCACCTTCATCTTCATCCATAGATTATACCTCAGATGTAGATAAATATCCCCATGGTTCACCTCACCATTCTCCTCCACCACCATATACTTATAGAATCTAAACTATATCTAAAGGATATCCAAACTTCACCACCTTTTTAAACAATAATCCAATTGCCTTGAAACATTACCTTAACACCTTGCCTCATCGTACCCCCCTACTTTAGTTCTTTCTTTTGAACCATATCTTGATATGCCATCCCACCTCATGGTAGGAACCACTTCAATACAACTATTAACTCAGACCTCTTCCAATATCCCATCCACCAAAACCCAAATTAACCTTCCACCACCCAACCAAACACCACTAGCTACACCCCATGGGGGTTCAAACTTACCATTATTTACCTACACCCATCTACTATGACATTATCTTCCACTTTGGCTTCTATCTTCCTTTTAGTTCGAACCAATCCTTCATCCATAGTTCCATTTCAATGCTTAGTGCTCTCCATACCCCAAAACATTCCTCCAATTAGCACTAGGGTTACCACCCAACATCAACCTTCCCAACTTCTTCCTACCTCAAGCATACCAACCACATATTTTCCTCAAGAAGTGCCTATGATAACTTACTAGTATGCCCCTAACCCACAAGGGTAAATACTAGCTACCACCCAACCTTTTATGCTAAGTAATTCTTATGTGCGACCATCTCAACCTCTTGACACCACCTATCAATATGTGGCTTCATCGATGCCATCCACTACCCATTCATACATTGTCTTGAACCAACCTCAACAAAATTTATCTCTTAATTATATGTTTTCTCAACCCTAGCCTGACCTAACAAAAATTCTCACGAAACAAATGACTAGTTTTGAATCATCCATCTATCCCTCAACCAATCTTTTGCCTTACGACCAAATTTTTAATGAGCCTATCCACCCATTTGTATCTCTTCATGCTTACCCTTCACAATGGGATTTTCCAAATTTTCTAAATTCTAAGGTAAAGAGGACCCTCAGTAACACTTAAGAGTGTTCTAACATGCTTGATACTTGATCACTTATGATGATCCTCTCCTCCTCTAAACCTTTCCCATGTCAATATCTAGGGCTGCCCTTGACTGGTATAGTTCTCCTCCCACTCAATCTATCTTTTATTTCTCTCAATTAGCATAAACCTTTTTGGAACACTTTTCTATAAACATATATAAAAAGGTTTCCATTATAGACCTATACTCCATCAAATAGTTTGAAGATGAGTCCATTGTTGATTTCATTGCTATATGGAGAGGTCTCATTAATCAAATCACTTTCCCATTACACCAACCCAAATTAATCAAATTATTTTCTTAGGGTTATGATAAACACGTTTCTCCAACTCTCCAAGTCCAAACCTTTAGGACCTTTCAAAAATATTTTACTATGGCCCATAAACTAGAAAACTATGCTATTAATGAAGGGAAGTTGAGGCTTTGAAATAAAAATTCTATTTTCAAATCCACTTAGTCATACCATGAGCCCAAGAAATTATAAAGTGAAAGCATTAACACATTTGATCATTATTAAAAATAAACCTCCTCCACCTATCAACCAAATAGTTCTGCCAACAACCCTTCCAATTGTCAAAACTATACTCAAAATTGAGTTCCTTCAAAACCATTTACCCTAATTGGGGAATATTATGAATCGGTGTTGGAAAAACTACTCATTTCCAATCTAATCCAACTTATACCCATCAAATCCCCTCAATAATGTGATACTTCTTGCCCCCTTCCTAGGTGGTATAATGAGAATGATCATTGTGACTATCATCATGTTATTGGACATGATACCGATAGATGCAATACTTTTAAAAGCATTGTCTAGGACCTAATTGATAAAGGGTAGCTTGTGTTTGAAAAACTAAATTATCCTTCAAACCAATCCCTTGATATTTTTTTAAAACCATTTTCAAACCATCCACCTTCAACCCAACACCATGAAAACCAACACAAATCCTCCAATTCATAGGAGGCACATGTAATCAATGTCATTAGTAATGTGCCCATTGTCGTAGAAGTTATTACCTCTATCACCCAAATCAAGGAGAACTACCTACCACCAATTTCTTCAAATTCCCAAATGAAGGAAGTAACTATCAATTCCACTCACTTGGATGAAACCATGGTTTCACCCACACCTCCTATGGTAGAAACACCTAAAGAGATGGTCACTCCATCAAATATTTCATTCACTCTTCCAGTCTAACTCAAAAAACCACTTATCCCTTTGGACAACAAAACCAAAGAGGAAGCTAAACCAACCCTTCCACTTGAATCTATTACCCTTAACACACCAATTGTAGAATCATCCATATCTTCCTTGAAAGCCATTTATCAAGAGACAATATCCCTATCTACCCAACCTTTACCTTTGAAACCTTCCACCAAGGATAATAATACTGAAGCCACTCCATCATCTGCAAAGGGTTTACATTTTAAAGCTAATTATCATGGAATAATTCCTATTTATAAACCCTTCTCTTGACTAGTTCAAAGTTTGTAATTCACCTCCCAACATAACTTTGATAGAGCCACCTTTTGGCATTATCTTGGACTCCTATATTAAAATAATACTAAACCTTTTACTTCACTAGAATCCACTCTCAAACCTATTATTAAAAAATACACCAACTACTCCTCCTAAAGTTACCAATAAAATATCTCAATTACCCTTATCTAAAATTTCTAAATGACCCTATCCTTCTTTTACCAAGCCAATCAAGGCCTTGGGGATCCCTCCCATGCCAAATCCTACTCACCCTCCTTTGAGACTAGATCTAACCACACCAATCCAACCAAAACCTAATCCAATTAAGCCCATCAAGAAGGGATATGCTAGACCTCAACTTTAAGGAAGAAACATACTAAATCCTTCACCTTTACCTTCTATTTTAGGACCACATCCTTCCACCATTCCCATAACCTACTCTTCCTACAAAAAACCATCTCCCCTTTCACTACCTATAACAAGCTCATATCCTAGTTCATCATTTTTCCTTGCCAACCTTTCCCCATCCACCCTCCCATATATTAAAACATCATCATCTACACCTCTAATTCCTAAACCAATTATAACTAGGCTAATTCATTTGAAACCTCTAGCTAGTCTTACTCCACCAACCATACCTCCTATAACAAATACCTTACCCAATAAGGAACCTAAACCAAAAACCCAAACTCCACTGTATTGAAAATCCTTATCGAGGTCTTATACAACTATATTACAAAGGATCCTACAAACTTATGCCATTAACTTACCCCCATCATGTCTTTTGACCCACTCACCAAAAGCCAACTTGGTTTAATGAAAATCTAGTTTATCTTTACCATAAAACCCTTAGGCTTGATACAGAGAACTATAAATCCCTCCAAGCTATCATTCATTGCCTTTGGAGTAGGATGATCTATTGGATGAAACTTCTTTAATTGATTTTCCTCTTTTACCACCTATCCAATCTTCTTACCAATCATCTCCTTCTCTACTCCCACCAAGAAGTGAAATAAAGGAATCGACGCAAGTAATCACTCCCCTTTTCCATATTATTCATATGGTAACTCAGTTTAGAGCCCAACATGAGGACAAGGGTAATGGAGTCTAACGAAATGAAAAGGGTAAAGCCAAGGCCACCATTCTATGGTCTTATGTTTCAACTCCTCAACCAACTAACCAAACCCAAAAGGCTACACCTTTAGCTTCACAACCATCCAAGCCTAAGGTCTCCATTTTAGGAGCCCCTTCACCTTCCAATGCACCTTCATTCATCTAATTCCTAGTGATAAAACATCTTCTCCAAACACCTATAAAAATGAGTCTTTATGACTTAATTAGCATCTTTCCTCAATATCATCAAGCTTTAATTATATAAATGCATTCTATAGAGGTTTAACCAAATGATTCCCAACCTCTTGCATTTTTGATTAGAGATATCTAACATGTTGCTAGTATCACCTTTCAAGAGTCTGAAATCCCACCATATCATAACACAGGTCCAGATCCCCCTCTTTTTATTATAGTATCCATCAATCATACACATGTTAACAGGGTCATGATTGATAGGGGAGTGAGTATCAATATCATCTCCTACCATGTTTATAATCAACTTCAATTACCCAAAAACATCATGTCAAAAATCTTGGTAGTTCTCTGATCAGTCAATGACACCTTGGCCACTACTATGGGGATAGTTATTCTCCACATCCATTTGGGACCTTGAACCATTCCTAAACTATTTTATGTTGTAGAGGTTGAATTTAAATATAATGTGTTACTTGGTCACCCTTGGATCTACGTTATGGCATGCATCTCTTCTACCCTTCACTGAATCATCAAATTTGAACATGAGGGACAATTCATTACAATCAAAGCTGATCCAAGTCCCTTTGCTTCCTATAATATGATGTATCAGCTAAATGATGTTCTTATTCTACCTTCACCCTCTTCATAGCCAACCACTAGCTAAACCACTATGTCAAACCAACACACCAACACTTATATTTTCAATAATGGTGAATAATCTACTATTTTAACTATTCCTTCATCACAAATCTTATTTGAGCACCCCTTGCAATCCACATTCCAATGACTTACACTCAGGGAATATCAACTTTTATCTCTGGACACTTTTCCCTCTCCACATTAATTTGGGAACTTTCAGAATGATCCATCTTATGATCCTAATATTGGTACCCTTGTCCCCTTTGGCCTTACCAATAATAGAATATATTTTGTCTATGGTGGACTTGACAAACTACTTCTTGATCCTACCATCATGTCTTGTATCCAACCATTCACTTCTAACTTTTCTTATCTTAGCAACCTGACCTTTGCCCAAATGTACCTACATCGATGCACTTGAAAAGGTTTTGGGTTTGGCCTCTATGAAAAATGACCCCATGAACTTCCCGCTATCAAAACATAAAAATCTCATGAGTTCTTTGGCCTAGGATATGTTCCCCTAGAAGATCCCATACCAACCTCACCAATACCACCTCTCCCATTTGGAGAACCACCAACCTCACCAATTCCACCTCTCCCATTTGGGGAACCACTAACCTCACCTCTCCCATTTAAGGAAATTCTACCCTTATCAACCTCACATTTCCAATTTGAAGAACCTCTACCCTCACTAGCTCCATTTAAAGATAATGACATTATCCCACCTAACTTTTTTTATCAACACCATCAGTTTAGGTTCCCTAACTTATCAATAGGAAGGTCAAACTAAAACCATTCATCTCATCCACCATGAAATGATCATGTATGATTCTCCCACCATTAACAACATCTAATGTCAAGATAAAAAATCTATTCTTGCCTATCTAGGTGTGGAGGATTCTTCTCTTCAAAAATCCCTCCCTCCTAAAAACCAAACAATTATAAATGAATCAACCACATACATTAATTTGGGTGCTTAGGAAAACCCTCATATTGTCAACATTGGCCAATCCTTAACTCTTGAGGAACAAAGAAACTATATAGCCTTCCTTCATGACCATAGCATAACATTTACTTGGTCTTATTAGGATATGCCTGGTATTGACCCATCCATTGCCTTGTTCATCACCCATCCCAAAGTTAAACTAGTCTAGAAAAAACTTCATTGAATCCATCCCCATATAGCTCTTCTTGTCAAAGAAGAACTTCAATGTCTTTTATCTATTAATTTCATTCAACCCATTGACTATGCAAAATGGGTCTCTAACATTATTATTGTCACCAAACCCACTAGGGGACTCAACCTTTTTATGGAATTATAGGATATTATCCTTGTATTCCCCAAAGATGAATTTCCCCTACCTAACATTGACCAAATTGTTGATCTTATTACTAGCCATGAAATGTTATCCCTCATGGATGGATTTTTAGGATACCACCAAATCTTGATTGCCCCCCAAGATCAACATAAGACATATTTTATCACCCCATGGGGAACTTTATGCTATCTTGTCATGACATAGATCAGTGAGCCATGACCTACATTTTTCATGACCTCATTCATAAAATATTTGAAGACTATGTTGATGATTTGCTCAGAAAACCCAAACATCACCAAGATCACCTAGCCATTTTAACCATCATCTTTGAAAGACTTATCCATTATCATGTCAAGCTCAATCTGAAGAAATGCATCTTTGGGGTCTTATCAGGAAAACATCTAGGCTTCATTTTTTCCCTTTGTGGAATAGAAATAGACCCTATAAAAGTTTGATTCATTCTAGAAATGCCTCCTCCTACTAGCCTAAAATAAATTCATAGCCTATAAGGCAAACTTCAGTTAGTCCACCATTTTATCTCTCAGCTATCTAATTACTATCAAACCTTTCACCACCTCTTAAAAAAAGATACCTCCTTTAAAATGACCAAGGAGTGTCAACAAGCCTTTGATGTAATCAAGGATTATCTTCTTTCTCTACCTATCCTTATTCCGCCAAAGGAAGATCAACCCTTTTATTTATACATATCTACCACTGATCATTCCTTGGGAGCCATGATCACTCATCATAATGACCAACATAAGGAATAAGCTATTTACTACATCAATCACACCCTCATTAACTATGAAACCCATTAAACCTATCTATAAAAACTTTGCCTTGCCTTAGTTTCTATTGCCTCTAAACTTTTTCACTATATTCTTAAGCACAAACCTTATGTCCTTACCAATACTGACCCCCTGAAGTATATGCACTCTAAGCCATATCATAAATAATGTATGGCTAAGTGGATCATGATTTTAGTTGAGCTTAATCTTGAGTTTCTTCCACAAAATTCCATTAAAGGATAGTTCATTGTGGACTAATTAGGTAAAGCCCCTCTCCTTGATAATCAAACTTATTTTCTTTCCTTTATAAATGATTCCATAGCTACCCTCTCTCTAAAAGAACCCACCTATCAAATGACTATGTATTTTGATGGTTCCAAATGTCAAAATGGTGGGGGTACCAGCATAGTCTTAATTCCCATTAATGGAGAACCTCTCCCTCTTTATTTCAAACTTGATTTTGAATGCACCAATAATATGGTCGAATATGAAGCCTTAATAATAGGTCTCAAAACCACCTTAGATTTAGGAATCAAAACTATATGCATCTTTGGAGACTCTCAACTTATTATCATCCAACTCATAAGAGCTTATCAACACAAAAATAATGTTTTTCTAAAGTATAAACAACTCACTAACAAACTATTAGCATCATTTAACCATTATACCATCTAATCAGTCCCTCACTCTACAAATAAATTTTTAGACACAATGGCTTTCCCTGCATCCCAAATTCCATTCCAACCTATTGACTCTAAACTATTTGTCACTATACACTACTCTGTCACCCCATCTTACCTCAGTCTTGATCTTCTTACCATTTTCTAAGTGGAAACATCACATTCAGACATTTGGTATGACCAAATTTTTGACTACCTTAATGTTGGTGTCCTTTCTCCCAATATTTCAAGAAACGCTCATAGGAATTTCATTCAAAGCACCTCTCACTACTTAATATTAAGATAAATTCTATAAATTTTTGTCTTTGATGGTCTCCTTATTCAATTCCTTCATAATAATGAAGCCTCTCATGCCATTAAAGAAGCACATGATGGCATCTGTAAAGGACACTTTAGTGGTTTGGCTATTACCAAACGTATCCTTCATCTAAGCTACTATTAGCCTACACTTAATGAATATTTTTATGACTATGTCAAGAAATGCATCAAATGTTAGCAACATGCTAACCTTCATCATGCACCTCCTCATGGTCTTCAGGTATCAAATGACTATTGGTCTTTTTCACAATGGGGTCTTGATCTTATTACATAAATTAATCTACATTCCTCATAATGACATCAATATATCATTATCACCATGGAATATTTAACCAAATGGGTCAAATCTATCCTACTAATCTCAACCAAAGCTAAAAGAATCATTAATTTAATTGACCACCATATTATTTTCCTCTTTGGTGTTCCTCACAAACTCATCATTGATAATGGTAAATCCTTTAAGAATAAAAAGGTCTAGGCACTTTGTGATTATTTTGGTATTAACCTAAGTTTTTCTTCACCTTATCATCCACAAGATAATAGATAGGCCAAATATTCTGACAAAACCCTCATCAAAATACTCACTAAGGTGGTCAATGTTTTGGGTAATGATTGGCACCTTCACATCCCATATACTTTATGGGCCCACACTACTATCTGCAATGCTATGGGGGCTGTACCTTTTTCTCTAGTCTTTAGAGATGAGTCCATCCTACCTCTTGAAGTCCAAATCCCATCTCTCTGCATATAATTGCATGAAATTATTTCCAAAAGTGACTATCATCAAGAACATTTAGCATACTTATAACTTCTTGATGAACATCACCTTTCTTCCCTCAATTATCAAGAATGTATCAAGCAAGCCTAAAAAATCATTTTAAAATATTAAAATTCAACATTAGAGACCTTATCCTCAAATAAAACCAACATGTCACTAACATGTAAAATACCAAGAAGGGTAAGTTTGATTTTAATTGGTTAGGACCTTACATTATAACCCATAAATATGGATCAAGTACTTATCATTTATCCTCTCTTGAGGATTGGCTAGAGCCTAAACCCATCAATGCATCACATTTGCATCTCTTTCATTATTAAAATAAGGTTCACCACACTTTTATTTCTCACTTAAGCTCATCCCTAGGTGCATTAACCTTCCCTTCCATCATTTTGAGATCAATTGATTACGTATAACCATGTGATTTATCCATCAATATAACAACCTAATCTTAAATATGGGTACCCTGACTCTACCCATAGCATTAGTTCTCATGGATCATTTCCATATTTTAATAGAAAAAATCTCATGATCATTTATTTCTAAAAACCCCTTTCCCTACATCTAATGTGGTTAGATCCTACTTCTACATGGGTAGCCCTTTTTAACCTGGATAGACTTTTCCATGCTTAAATTACATAATATATCCATACTTCAACATACATAATAGATTTTTCCCTCAAAGGATAGTTGCCACACCAAACCAAAAGTTGCTTAAAATAGATAATTCCTCAAAGGATGGATATGTTAAAATAAACCTTAGGCCACTCCCTCAAAGGATGGATACAACAAATATTTAGCTGAAGCTTCCCACATTGATCAAATTTCACAAATGATAAAGCAATAAATCAAAATCCAAAACTAATAGGTAGCAATCACCTCTTATACATACATTCATTGTAGACTTCCCACATCGATCATCCTACCTATTATAAAATCAAGCTACAATTGACTTATACAACATAGGTAGACTTCCCACATTGATCAGTCTACACATCATTATATAGCATACTAATTCCATAAACTTGTTTTTCATGGTTTTTTGGTCACCCATGGAAAATTCTATCATATTATAACCCAAAAAATCCATTTCCCTTTATCCACAAATTCAAATCCCTACATGCTACCTAACAATGAATCTAAGGGATTATGAGCTTATATGCCATGAAGTAGTTAGTATACCATATTTATTAATGAAACATGATCTTATGACATATTTGATGGGTTTTGTATTCACTAAGTTGATCCATCTATGGATTCTTATTATTTGAAAATCACTAACAAAAGGCATTATACTTATTTTCTTATCCAAACATATGGGCATCAATACTACCCTTATTCATGCCATAATCATAAACTCATATCATTAACCAAACATCACATTATACATTTTTAACATCATTTGTTAATCATCCACAACAAATCCATGAGCCATACACACACACAAACACATACACACACACATGCACACACACACACACACACACACAAAATTCTCATCAAAATAATAAACATCATATAATAATCACATCATCCCTAATATAATCCATAAAATAATGTCATATTCAAGGTTTCACATCACAATATAAGCATCATCTAAACTATTCAAAATAATCATCAAAATTATAAACCTCCTATCATAAGCATTCATAAAGCATGAACAACATCAACTCATCTCAAAACACATCTATATCCATAATATATGTATGTGGGTCTACATGTATCAAAAAATGTACATATCTATCACTCATAAATACATATTTCATCTTGGCATGTAGGCCAGTGTCAAAATATCAAAAAAATACATCATATAAGATTTTTGCTCATTATCCTAAATCACCTTAACTAGAACCACTAGCACCTATACTTGTACCTATCTTAGGTGGTGTCCCTATAGGTTAACCTAATACCAAAGGCCACTAACTAAGTGATGCAAGTATCACCCCACCAACTAAGCTAACCAAATATTCCACCCATATCTACTCATTAGTACATTATGCTAGCACAATGCCCTCATAATAGCGTAACTTTTGAATGGTCACTAGGTATTTGGCCTATGTCACAAATCTTGGAGGTGCCACAACTACTCCACTAGGTTGCCATAAAGAGTCCCTCTCCTAGGTCACCAAACCAAGTGAGGTCCTCGTATAATCACACTCTCCTATCACTAACATAATTTATCCCTATAAATTGGCCACTTAACCCTATAAAGTGACCACCTAACCCTATAAGATAATAACTTATGCCTATGCCTAGTTTCTCTATATAGTAACTCCACCTTAATATCCTTGAAGCATGGAAACCTATCCTTAGAGTGTGGAAATATACCCCTTCAGAGCTATGATTTGGGCCTAAGTTGTTGCTAAGGCTATTGCTATCTATAGGTCTCCCTATTTGGGATCAACATTCATCAATCGCTACTCCCCATCACCCAAATAAAAATCCATGGCTATGTACCTCCCCTAAAACCAAGTAAGGTAATCACCTGTATAACTTTTATCATCTCCATCCCTTAGTAGTAACTCCTCATGATCAAACTCCTCTTCCTATGCCTGTGGCTCTAGCAAATAAAAATTTTCATCCTCCCTCTTATATCACATTGAATTAAGAAGGATACCCTACATCAACCTAGATTATCATCACACATGCTCAAAAGAGATACACTCTATCTCTCCATCATGCCTCCCATAGGCCCATCTATAGCTCTATAGTGATGGAGTGTGGAACCTATATCTAACCCACACTATCCATGTCCAATACAACCTCCACACTAATCACTTGGCACTAAACTCTCCAAGGCTCCTCAAAACTAATCAATATCCTATGAACCACCACTGACACCTATCATGGCCCCATCTCTCCTCCATTAGTAGAAGAAAACCATATAATATTTCAACTAAAATCCCTCTATAGGAACACCCAAGGGTCTCAACATGCATATATGCTCATAAGCCTAGTAATGCAATACAAATCCCATGCTAATGCCATAACACCTATGTACCCTAAACCCCCATAACTCTTTGTATATTTACACCAACAATACTTATGCCTATCTAAACATAATGATACCTATAAATAACTCAATCAACACCCCCAATAACACACTTGGGTATCTCCCTCTGACTAAATCTAGTAATGCATAATAGGTAATTGTTAACTACAACATAGTCAACAAGTGTATATCCCGTGGGGCTCTCTGGTATATCAGCCTAATAATAAACCTTCCAAAATGGAACTATGTGTCACCTTTATCATCTCTATACAACATCTCCATACACTCATCCATCTCATCCCCCTCAATATGGTATATGGGATCACCCCGAATAGGTAGATGTGTAATCCAATGCACATCCTCTAATAGGATGCTCATCTCCCCTATCAATAAAAAGAAGGTGTTATTCACCATATCCCATCTCTCAATAAGGGCAACTATCATCCTAACATCTCTTGGGAGGCACTAGTAATGCCACATCAATCCCAAACCCACTATCTCCATGTGTTGTTAGTCATCCACTGACATGACATCCCTCACCTCTATAAAGATATCAAGTACTCGATCTTGTAGTTAGATCTACTCTCATGCCTACAAAACAATTATATCACAAATTATGTAAGAACCTATCCCTATGAATATGAAAACTAAAAAAAATATTTATTTTCTCTCTTCTACCCCTCTAATTTGTCCCAGTAAAATTCTACCCTACCTATTTACTATCCTCTACATGATAACACTATTTATATCACCTACCCACCTTTTATTTTCTAACCCAGTACTGACTATCCATCCCATTTATACACCCTATCAGATTATCAATCTCAAAACAACAATTTACATTTTTAATCACATTTTCCTATCCTTATTCCTCTAAAAAACTATATATCTTCACCACCTGATGTACAACCACCCACACCCAATTAAAATAGCTACCAACAAATATTTCCCACCCCACAACTCTTTATCCAAAAAAACACCCTAACCCCACTTTTGACCATCACCAATTCTTCCAACCATTGATAGTCCCCTTGGGGTATTTTATACCCCTAGGAATGACTATTAATGATTAGGTCAACCACTGATAGTCACCTGTAGGTGACCATTAGACATAGGATTTAACCCCCCAACATCCCCACAACACACAACATACAAAATCCCCCTCTCCCTACATTTTATCTCATTTTCTCACCCCACTAATCCTTTTCATTCATTTTCCTACCCACCCCCTTATTTTCCCTCCCATTAATAAAACCAATCAAAACTACCTAAACCCATAGTTTTCCAATTCCACATATAATTATCTATCTTACCTACACTTTTTATTCTTCATTCCACATCTAATTCTATTCTATCAGTCTTAAAATAGTACCCAGCTCATTTCATAATCGATGGTGCCTCCTCAAACCATGCCCTACTATTGGTGCATTTATTGGATCCATCTCACCCAAAAATTTTCTTTCCAACACTAATCTCATCTTGACACTTCACTCACCTATCAATAATCCCTTTCACTCTCCATACGTAGTAAATCACAAAATGACAGTGCTTAGCCAATTTTCCATAAATAGATAATAATGCCTTTTCTTTGCCATCTAATTTAGTTTTGTCATATTTTTAAGTATTTTTGATCCCAAACATTGATGGTTGGGTAATTATCACCAATTATCCCTAATCATCACCATTTGGGTCATTATCAATGGTTAGTTCCTTCAGCCTTCCTTTCAAACCACCATGCCTTTTACCCCTTTACCTTATTTCCTTCTTCACCTTACCTTTACCTTAACCAAACCTAATGGGGTAACCTATTTCCCATCCTCTTGACCTTATCCAAGAATCACCCTCTCCTTAACCTAAGAACTACATTAGGCATGAAGTCCATGTTGGATCCATTTGTCCATGGGACTATGTAGGTAGCATCCTCTTACATTGTGCATCAGGAGTTAGCTTAGCCATAACCCTACCACTTACCCAATCAATCCACCCATTTTCCTATGTCTATCATGACATCATTCCTTATTTAATAAAAAACCTATTCATACACCTTACGATGACCTTGTTTTAGTCATTATTGACCACTTTGACTAATTTGGCCTTATTGCACTTTTTTGTTCACCACCTCATGCATGATCTGACCATTCATGCTTTTATCAAGAACACTTCCTACCCTAGATACATAAGTAAACATTGACCCTTTATAAGACATTTGATATGCGTATTTTGATCAACTATGACCAATGTTGGGGACCAGTTACCTTATCACTTCTTCTATAACCCAAACTTCTTATTATTAACATTGGCCATTTTATGTCTTTGCATGATTTTGTACCCTTAAAATCTCATCACACTTTGTGCATGTAGTTGTGTTTTATTACCTATACCTTATTTCCTTTATCAAACCATGACACAAATTCTATATTACCTCATCAATTCTTGGTTTGAGGGGGAATACCCTCCTCCCATACTCAGAGAAACTAACCTAAAACTATCAACCTTATATTTTTATTCTATAGTTTATCAACCTAAAGCTGCATGATAAAAAGGGGAAAAATATAGACACCTAAAACATCCCCTGAAACATTTTTAGTATCACATCACCTTGGACCTATTCTCAACCATTAGTTAACTACCTAGCTAGTTAGCTCACCCTTTACACCTAACCACCAGACATTTTAACATGCTATCTTTGACTCTTTTTAACCCTTTTTACACCAAGGGATTGGCCATTTATGGTCACCCTAACCATCAATAGTTAGTACTCTACCCCTATAGCACAAAAATCATCTAGATATGGATGAGCTTGCATAGGTAAAATAAAAACTTCCCCATGCACATCTCATAGTTTTCTTTCTTTTAAAATGGACATCTTTATCCTCCCAACTTAGAAACATTCCCTCAAAACTTCCTTCGTCACTAAAAAAAAAATTTGCTATAAATGTAGGGCTCTTGGGAGAGGTAAGAATCTTTAATTTTCATATCCAAGCTATCTTATTTTCCTTCTGTAGGCATATGACATCTTAAAACCCTATCCATGTGATTCTCAAATTCCAAAATACCATTACACTACTCAAATCTCTTCAACACTCAACTATCAAATCTCCAACATAACAAAGGTACTATGTTTCATTTTCAATATTTTTTACTCTTCATTTATTCTCTTGATTAGTCAGTTTGAACCCTCTTCCCCACTCCTTATACCCACCTAATACCATTTCATCCATATACACCCTATTTTGTCTACCATATACCCTTTGTGACTCATTCTAAAAATTCCTTGATAGGTAACCATAACTGATTACTATAACCATTAATGGTTATGGAAACCACCACTGATCACCCAATCATCATCGATCAGGACAACCATTGATGGTCACCCTAACCAGCAATGGTCACTATCATTCCAAAATAATAGTTTTTTACTTTAACTCCATTTGTACCTTACTAGATCACATTTAGCATTTTGACTAATGCATAACCCCTTTTCTAACCTCTCTGAACATGACTACAATTTATCTCTTTCATGTAGATGACCTTATTTGGATTAGCACAAGAAGTTGATAGCATATTTGACCCCCCCATTATCCCACAACCCTTCTTCACTGATCAAAGTAACATTGCATTTGAGTTATCTCTATTTGCTATGGTTTTCAAATCTAATTATGAAGACATCAATGAATAAATAGCTATAATTTAGGAGGATATTGACATAGCTATGGGATTCTAAAAAAATTACTTTGATCATATTAATCATGTTATGAAATAGATATCTTTGATATTATTTATCTGGCACCATTTCCATATATATATATATATATATATTAATTTATTATTTATTTATGAACTTGAAAGTCAAACATGAGCTGACATCCATTTAAGGAATCCTATTCCCTTCTTGGGGTTGGTTTGTCACCAGACAACCCATTTCTCTTTCTATTAATCCATTTTTCATAAGTTAATGTGATTTTGAAGTCATTGTTCCCTAGTTAAATAAGGATTTCTCATTTCATCTAGATATCAATGCATGTAATTATAATAGGTACCCATGCACACACCCTTAATACTCACTTTATTTTATCTACTTTCACAACTAAGAAAGGAAGGAAATAAATTGAAACATATATAAACACTCTAAAATATTTGAAGTAAATACTATGGGGTCCCCTTTTAACTCTGAGAAGTGGATAAAACTATAGGGCTCTTAAGGACCCATCTGATAGTAAGAGAAGCTATCTGAACATGTGTTGTATGAGTGGATGCATAAGACCTCAATGATACTACCTTAGGTGTGAACATTATAGCTAAAAGCTATCTAGAATCTTATAACTATGGTTACTTTAAAACAGACCTATATGGAAGTGTATGAACTTTTTGTGCTAGCGATGGAGGCCTCAACTATATTTGAATCTAAGCTAGAGGAAGAACTAAAACTATTGGGTAAACTAAAACTGGTGATGGAACTGAAACTAGTGACTACACTATAAAATATGGTTCTAAAGTAGGGAGTGGTAACTTATATTAAACTTGAACAACTATAATGACCTGATTAGTGTGAATGAATTTCATGCATCTATGAATTTTAGAAGGTACTACTCAAAGTTTATAAATTCATGGTTAACCAAGTAATATATCAAAAACTCCTACACTAGGAATTATGGTAAATGGTGTGGCCACATGTGTTATACCAACCTATAGAGAAAGTAAAATCTCACCCAATTAACAATATATGTGTCTATTGAATCCATTGATAACTATGTTGGTCAGGTT
This sequence comes from Torreya grandis, assembly GCA_037957365.1. Lineage (NCBI taxonomy): Eukaryota > Viridiplantae > Streptophyta > Pinopsida > Cupressales > Taxaceae > Torreya > Torreya grandis. The sequence goes on from JARHVA010010111.1 coordinate 22,000, forward strand.
AATATCCTACTCTGAATATCTCAAATACTACAATAATGTCATAGTGCACATATTCACACTAGATCCATTATCTATGAGAATAGTATGAATAGGATGATTATGAATGTAAGATATGATAAAGAGTGCATGAAAATATAAATCATCCTCAACTATCTCCTATTTTGAGAAGGGGATGGAATGTCTACCTGAAACTCTAGAATTGTATATACTAATCATATTGCTCAAAGGATGTAACTCAACTAAAGGTGCCCTATATGTATCTAGTGGGGGATGTGTATGATATGTATATTGAACACCTTATGTATCCCCTTTATCTTGTTTAGAATTCTATAGAAAATGATCTAAGAATATTATTAAATATTTGTCCTATGGTTTCTTTTCCTATAGATGTTAAACTAGAGTGCCAAGATCAATGGCATTATCATCTATCAAGTCTTGTATCTTATGTCTCAAACTGATGCATCTATTTTTTGTGTGGCTTGGTGGCCTATGAAAATTACAAAATACATTCAGATCATATCTCTATGGAAGAGGCTTTTTTAGATCAACTTCTCAAATAGGATGGAGAGATATGATATTACATTCAAAAATATATTTTAAAACTCTAGTTAGAGATACTGGTAGATTGGAAAAAGTTCACTGAGGAGTTGCTAATAAAACCACTCACTAAGGGGGCTCTAATTATGTATTGATTATAGGTTGATTTTGATTCTTTCTATCATTGACCTTTACTTTTTATGGGACTTTGATTTTATTCTTGTTTTTTTTTAATTATTTGGTTGTGTAGTCAAGTTTGCCCATTAACATTAATTTGACTTCCCTCTCCTTTAGTTTATGACATAACTCTATGAAATAAGAGAATCTTTTAAACATTATTAAATCATGCAAAGCTGGTAGAAGACTCTATTTGAAGATATCTTGTAACTCTAGATCAACCATGGGGCTAGTCATCTTACCTAAGATAGTCTTATATTAAAGAACATAAGCTATGAGATGCTCATTCAACCTTTGTTTCTATTGTGCAACTTGGGTATAGGAAACCTTATCACCAATGTTAATGCTAAAATGAGAAAGAAACATGTCAGCTAAAGGATTGAATGAATTGATTGATTGATTTGATAGACTGTAGAACCATTGTAAATCATAATCTTTTAGACTCCATATAAATATCTTGGTTAATGGCTAGTCATTTGGTACATAGTCCAAGCATACGCATGAAAATCTCTCAAATGTGCCTCTAGATCACACTTTCCATCATATAGAGTAATCTTGGGTTGAACAAAACCTTATGGCAAGGTTATAGAAGTAATATGACATTCCAATGGTGTATGCAGTAGATCAAAAGAATCTAAATCCTATGTAGGTCTAGAGTTACTTTTCTCAATATGTAGCACCTTGGATTAAATATATCTTACCTCTTACATAAGGGATACCACATTAGGAGACAAAGATGTACTAGCTATATTTTGTGGCATAAAGGAGGGTTGGGATGCTATAGGGGGTTGTTAAGACATAGTTGCCTCCATAGTGTCATGTGTAATAGGTTATTCTATGTTTTGAGAAGATTGACCATTGTTCACTTTTTGTTGTTCCTCTTGAAGTGTTTTAAGCATGTCATCTTGCATATCAGGGTGTTTAGTTAAGAGTTCTTGAAGTTCCCTTTTATCATTTTCATCAAAACTAGTGTATTGGGACATTGTTAAGGTAGAAAAAAATTTAAAACTGATTGAACTTTTTGTATTAATTTGCAATAAATGAGGTGCTATAGAAGGAAAATGTTGATTATAGGAGATATAAATTCCTGAAAACAACAAACTAGAAAGTGCATAAAAAGGATATGAAGCTCACAAATATGTAAGGTGATACCTCAAGAAGAAAATAGGATTTAGTATACTTAGCTAGGGTTTTGAATGCAATTATTTTTAAAATTACTAAGGAATTTTAAAATTTGATGCAAATTTCTAATTTAAATATGCTAGTAAAAAATCAAAAAATTAGTGGAAAATTCTTGATTTGAAAGGACCCAGTGTATGCAACTAGGGTTTTGTAGAATTTTTAAAAAAACCAATATGGAATTTTATAATTTAAGGTGAATTTTTCATTAAATATTCTATTAAAAAATTATAAAAATATAGATAAAATACTGGGAGAAGACCAGGACCTAGTATGGGCAATTAGGGTTTGAAAGAAAAATTATTTTAAAATCACTATGAAATTTTAAAATTTAATGCTAATTTATGATTTTATTATGTAGGTAAAAAAATAAAAATATATAAAAAATTAGTAGGAAATTTACCCCAAGGTTTCTATAGTTTTTATGTGTAATTGAAGTATGTTAGGTTCATCAAATGAGTTAATAGTTTTATAAATATTGGAGTATTATTCCTAATTTAGTTAAGGATCTGGAGTAATAAAAATATTAAATAATTAAGCTAATGATTTGTATAATTTTAATGTAATTTAAATCTTTATAAAAATAATAATAAGGGAGAGAAAATAAGACTTAGCAAGAAATTGACTGAGATGGCTATTGTAGGTTCCAAAATTTATTATGCAAGACTAGGACACTATCATAAATAAAGATCTAGACTTCATTTTATGATTGAATAGAAGTGATAAAATAAGACACCCTAGGTTATAGCACTATAGTCCTCATTTTACATTATTATCTAGGAGACCTAACCTTTATACGTTTTATTCATTATGTCTGTGTGAGCTTGCCTATGAAATTTTGACTGTTAGATGTCTGTGGAACTCCTTGTAGAGATGATTTAGTCTTAAAACCCTAGAATCCATTATTATTTGACAAAATTTGAGGAAGAGGTGGGGGTTAGTGTGTGTAATATCCACTACATATGTATCCAAACCCCTTATGTGGGCACACTACCTACATACCAATACTTTGAAGAGGGATTAGGCCATATGTAGTTCTCCCACTTGATGTGATTTGTGAAATAGCATGTATAAAGATGAAAATGCTAAAATTAGGTGTGATTTAGGTGGTTAAGGACTGGTATAAAGATTTGAATAATTTTTTAATAGTATTGGTTGGTTGTATGCAGAGAATAAGGAAGATTACCTTAGTATTCTTTCTTATTTTCTTGCTTGCTTTGTGATATTTCCCAACACTTTAAAAATTAACTTTGAATGGGGTTTTATAGGGATTTGTTCATCATGGGTTGAATTTTCTCACATTAGGTCAACAATAGGAGGGATAATAACCAAAAGTAATTGACCATTAAAAGTAAAAATGTATTTAGATAAGAGTGTCGAATGTGGACACTAGAGGGCTTGGTGATATAGTCCAAGTTAGGCACTATATTCTTAAGCTAAAAAGACATAGGGGAATAGATTTTTCATGGAAAGATCAGTCTAACTAAGCTAATATTAGGTTTGGAAGGAAATGGATGATTGAGAATCAGTGAAAAGATGCCTATGAGGGTCATGAAAGAAATCAGGAGGGACCTATGGGTTAGGTGTCACAAGCCACACTCAAGTTACCAATTTTCACATTTTATTGAATAAAATTTGCATCCTTATAAAAAAAATGTGATATCATTAAGATACACTAACACTATATCATTTATTAGACTTTAAAAAGACATATCCATTGCACATTGAAATGTTACACCAACATTAGACAAACCAAAATGCATTTTCATATAAGCATATGTACCCCATTTAGTACTAAAGGATGTCTTATATTGGTCACTTTATTTTACAAAAATTTGATTAGACCCTAAGTATCCATCAAGGAGTGAGAACCATTCACTACCTACCATAACTTATGAAATCTACTCCATAGAAGGAAGAGTATAATTGTCCTTCAAAGAAACTCTATTCAAGTCCCTAAAATTAACACGTAACTTGATTTCCCCATTATTATTCCTTATAGAAACTAAGTTTTCCAAATAACATGAATTATTAATAGGAAAAATGATCTTAGACTCGATCAACTTTGTAATCTCCTTCCTCATGAGAGGCTCAATCTTAGGATTAATTGGCCTTTATCTTTGATTGATAGGCTTAGCATTCTCATCTATCTCTATGGTATATTGAGCTAAGTTTGGATCAAAGCCTTTTAATTCACTATATTCCCATGAAAATATATCATAAAATTCCTTGCATAAATCAATCAAAGCATATCTTTCTTCTCTAGTACATACCTTCCCAAGAACAAACAACTTATTTTTGAAGATTTTTACTCTCTCATAATTTTCTTGATTGGTAGACATGCTTACCTTTTCCTTCTTCAACTGAACATCATCATTGAAGATACTTTGAAGTGTTACTAGGCTTTTAGGGAGATTATTTATTTTTAATTATATAATCTACCCTCATATTGCTGTTGTAGTTTGGATTGATTCTTTCCAAAAAACTTAGCCTCTTCTTGTATAAAAATATCCATTTATTGTTCACTATCAAACACTTACCAATTAGTGACATTATCACGTATAGAGGGCCTTACAATCACCTTGAGATGATGTTGGTTCTTTTCCTATCTTATCCCCTTTGGAACATCAAATTGAGATCTAATTGCTGCCAACCTATTAGTATATTTGTTGTCCTCTCTTGGGATAGATTGGATGTTTAAGGCTTGGAAATCCTCCACAAGATCCCACACTCTATGCTTATAGGACTTAAGAAAAGAGTTCTTATTAATATTTTGACCTCTCTTGGTTCACAACTAACTCACTATCCCCATACACTTGTAACTATTTCACACCTCTTTTCCTAGCCCACTTAAGACCATGAATGTGGGCCTAATATTTTGAAAAATTATAATTACAAGTGAAGTGAAGTCTAAAATTAGAGTAATACCTTTCCTTTGATGTAAAAACTAACATTGCTCCACCACCTTCTCTAACCTTGCTTCTAGATCCATCAAAGAATAACTACCATAAGCCATCCATGTTCTCATTTAGATTCATCAAGTTTGGCATGAAATATTCCTCCTCATTAATGAAATACACTCCAATACCAACTTACTCTATGAATATTTAAATATCATGCTCATAATTCTTAGATCCCCATTCATGTAGATACAAATCAAAAACTCCTTCAAGAGAATAAGTTGGAGATTGATACATGTGAATCTCTTCCTCATCAAGAATAACATAATTGACATTTGTAAGCTTAGTATTATAGGGATATAAATGATTTTTATCAATAATATCTGATTTAATCTTTACCTTGGTACCATAATTTGTCCTAAAAACCATATAAGACCAATTAGATGCCAAGTATCCTCCTATATTGGTTGTAAACTCTCTTGATAAATAAAAATCAAAGTATGGAGGTAAATCTACCACAACAACATCATGATGGATGGATAAATTATGACAAACATGTAAATTCAAACACAAATCCTTGACTACTCCCAAGGTCTTTGTTGGTGATCCATCCAATTATAGAACTCCTTTTGTTATTGTTTCATACTTGAGGCCTAGTTTATCCACTATTAACTTGGGAATAACAAAAGTAATAGCCCCAATATATATGATATAGTTATGAAATAATTAATCACAAATTATCAAGGATAAATAAAAAGGATTCTTATCAATTTTATTCACTTGTCCATCAATGCGCTGAGTTACATTCACCAAGACAACATTTTCATTCCTAGTTGATCCAACTTGTTTACCGAGTCCAAGTAATTATTTTTTAAGGATATAATTTTGTCCTAGTATTATTAATGAATCCCATAATTAAATATTAATGTGTAACTTATTAATTTGATATACCACATTTATAGATGGATTTTTCACCTTGGAAGGATCTTTAGAAACACCATTAACTTGTGGTGTAGCATGTGAAGGTGGATGTGTAGGAGCTAGCCTTGCATTCTAAAAATTCTATTTTTATTTCACCTTAGGGGTTGAGTTAGACCCACCCACCATTATAAGTTATTTAGGAGTAAAAATAGGTCTTTGATTATCCCTTTGTGTTTCTTCAACAACTATCTTCTTAGACCTAGTGTTGGAGGATACACTAGCATTTATAGTACTTGAATTTACCAAATGATTGATAAAAAAAATTATCCCTCAAAATTATTTATAAGAGTAGAATAAGATTAGGTTTTTACATTTTCAATTCCATTTTTTATTTACACCTCAAAAGTGGAAACTTGAGTTTCTTGGCTATCTTGCATTATCATGGCTTGATTATGCATTTCATTAGGATATGAAACTTGCTCTTGATTTTGGTCATAGTAAAGATAGCATAGTTTTTATTGAACAAAGTTTTTTTGAGTGGGAATAAGATATTTAGAAGATGATGGGTAATTAGGATAGTAATTTTGGTAAGGTCTATCTTGAGTTATTTGACCTTGTCCTTGAGCATTACCTTGAAAAGGAGGCCTATTTATTTTTCCAAATTGATTGTAGGATTGGTAAGGCTTGTAATTTTGATCTTGTTGCCTTTTAAGAGAAACCAATTAATTGGTAACACTTTGAAGAAAAATCTTTACTCCATGAATATCATTGGTAGGGGAAAGGGTAGACTTTTATTGATTATTAGGTAAATGAGCCAAGGTAGGTAATACAACTTGAATAAGAGGCTACAAATCAATAAATAATTGCATTGGTGGTCTAGGAAAATCCTTCCCTACTTGAGCAAAATAATTCTTAGAATTAATGTTTGTCTCATAGGTAATATCTAGTTTATTCCCACCCATTGATTGGATCATCATGGCTATATCACTATTCAATGATTTTAGGTAATACAAGAAGGCATAATTTGGAGTATATCTCATAAGGGTTGGGATCCTATCCCATGTCTTTAGAAATCTAGAGTTAAAATATTGCATAAAATATTGAGGATACCTATTTATAGTGGTCAATTGATTAGATAGTGATGGATAATCAATCTTATATTCAAACCTATTAGACAATAGATCTCCTAGTTCATCCCATAAAGTAATGGAATTTTCATGTAGAGTCCTACACCAATATAAATCTTTCCCTTTGAAAGAGAATGACAATAACCTAATGGTTATATTATCTTGAGTGATATTATGGATATTTCAAAAGTTTTATATGTTTCCAATGTTCTTAATGGGAGTAGTAGGACCTTCTCCACTAAAATATGGAGCACTCTTAAGGCCTCCTTCAGTCATTTGGTCATATTGGGCAAGATTCAAAGGACATGATTTGGTGAAGGCTACAAAAGGTTATCTCTTAGAAATATTAGAATGTATAATATGGGTATTAGAGGTTGAAATAAATAAGAACTTGGAATTATTAAACACCAGCTCCCTTGAATAAGGATGATTGTTCACAAATTTGAATCTTTTGATAGAATACAAAGGTAATTTCACAACCTCAAAGGGTATACCTTTAGTAGTATACCTAGTGGTCACCTTTGGAATGTAAATTAAGGATTTATAAGTAACCAAAGAGTAGAAAATTTAGTAGTCACCAAGTACTAGACTTAGATGTTCTTTTAGTAGCAAATATACCAATACTATCACTAATCTTGGACAATCTTCTAGGACTTAGAGTCCCACCAGGCATGCTAAAAAATATAGTCACTTAGATTTTCGTCCCTTGAGGATATGCCTATATATACTCATTTAAGTGGCACAATGTAAAAATCTCAATTGATGTGGGTAATTAATCTGGGTGATATGAATCTCTAAAAGGGCTAGTTCCCTTTATGCACTCTTTGAAAAACTAACATATTTATCAACTTAGTATGAAAAGGGTTAAGAAGATAAACTAAAAAAAGTAAAATATGATTTACCAATATTTAATATACTCTTACTGATTTAAATTATACTACTTAGAGCAAAAAAAAGCTTAGTTCACATAAAACTCACAACACAAGGCAAATTGTTACATCAAAGTTTCATATACTAGGTTCAAAATGTATTTTGATACTTAGGAGGGTAATTAATGATCCTTTGGAGAATAAATTCATGAACCACTTATAAAAAAATTATAAAATTAAAATATAACACTAAAAAAGACCTATAACAAATACTCTTTTGCACACTTGGTGAATAATCAAGGATAACATGCTAAAAAGATCATCTTTTACTAGACAAGACCAATAAGATTAAAAAACACTCAATTGTACAACATGTAAGTATAAAAATTCACATGTTTTATTGATTCAAGATAAAATCAAGTAAAAAATCATCCAGGGTTTCACCATCAACCAATGGAGGCTACTCAAAAGAGCTAAAAAGGTTAACATCTATAGCTCTTGGGAGAGACGTGAGACAAGGGAAGTCCAAAGGTCACTTGGACACATGTCAAGATAAGAAAATAAGTTAAATATAAGTGATAAAGAGATGTTAAATGAGCCATGTAATGTTAATAAGTCCAAGTTTCCATACAAGTCATGAAACTTATGAAAAGTGGCATGAAACTCCCTATCTTGGCTCAAAAAACTATCTTCAAGATTTGGACCTATTTAAACATCCCACAAATAACTAGGATTAGGTCTAATAATTGGGATGAGAGGGAAGGATTTAAGACATTCCCCTCCATGTATTTTTTGTATTCTTACTCATCAATAATCTCTTGAAAGTAAGCCATCACTACCTATAGTCTAAAAAACTTCTTTTTTAGTCACCCCTCACACTTAGCTTCAAAATTGGATTCAATTTTTCATGAAAATACATGGAATGGGTTGGACGAAACTTTTAAATACTCTCCATGTCATTATAATTCTTAGGTACACATTAAAAAGGCTCACACTTGAAGTTTTCACCCTTCTCACCATTATGTTCACTATGCTAGTTTTGAATAGTTGAGATGAGAGCTATTATTTGAACACTTAGAGTTTTTTCAAAGAATTATATGGAAATAGGGAGTTATATTAAGTCCATATATTCCTCTTAAACTTTATTTCATCTTTATACCCCTTCTAGAACCTAAAAACACACACAAAATAGTCAAAATTTCCCTATTTTTTACCCTTTTTGTACCATTTCATACAACTCAAAATGGAAAAGAGGATATTTATTGGGTAATTTAAAATATCCAAACACTTTTATTATTATCAACATATGTATTTTGGATATCTCTCCAAGCTTGTTTTATCCATTGGGTCTCTTCCAAGGGTTTAGTAGGGGTTTAGGTAGTTTTCTTCCCTAAGATTCATTCATAAAACCCTAAAATTTTAACTACCCAAAAATTAAAAAAATATTAAGTTAAGGGACCCTACTAACCCCTCCAAAATCTTTTGGTTTCTGTGAAAATTATCATACGAGATATGATCATTTAAAATCACCTTATTGAGCTTGTATTTATAATTCTTGCATGCTTAGACTGTATATGGGCTTGAAATTAGATTTAATATAGGTTTATTTGTATATCACAAGATTAAAAATGTCTAAATACACCTAAAAAACATATTCCAATAAGTTATATAGCATATCTCATGCTAGAAGTGAAGTGACTTCTATTTGGTCTTAGGTTTGAACCTTGCCTAATAAGCTTGTCTACACCTTTGAGGATCTAGACATACCTATAAGGATTTTATCCTTTGTGTGATTATATTTATGTTTAAATATATGTATTTTAACCTTCCAAGTAACCATGAAACTTTACAAGTACTCCTCATCCCTTCTTCTCATTCACCAACTAGGTCTAGTTGAGACCCCTACAGTTTGACTGCATATGGTTGTCCACCAACACTTATTAGTTTTTACTCATCAATATTTGGATAAATTAATTTTTTTAAAGTTAATTATAGGTTAATAAATCATCCAAAATCACCACATGATATTTATAAGTCACTCAACACTGATTTAGGTCACATTTTCTCCATTCTTTACCTCTATGCATGCCTGAAAGTGGCCTAGATTTGAGACAAAATAGAGTATATGTTTCCTAATTTAATAAGAAAAAAAATTAAATTATTTTTCTCCTTGGGTAATTAGGAATCCCTGAACACAAATTCAGGTCAAAATGACCTCTCTATCACCTTCAAACATCTGAAACTCTAAGGCAAACTTTCAAAGCATTAAATATGTGAAAAAATTACATGTAAACTATATTGTGCATCATTTAACCCCATTCCTTTGATTTATTTTCATTATAAAAATCATATATATACATTTATTTTAATTTTTAATATGTCTCGTGTTTATTCATCACTTTATTTCTCTAAATACCTCTTCTCATCCTTGAATTCTCAAGACTGTATGTCAAACCCTAATTGTGTTTCCTTTTTTCTTCCCTCAAAGATGACCTTCTCAATGATAAATCCAAGATTTTTAGGCATATTAAACATGTTAACTACCTCAAAATAGTTCTTATTAATCTTTTAATTCACCTAAAACACTTCTCTTCTTTAAATTCCTCATTCTTACCCATTGAGCAAAGAGTCCCTTAGTGCAACTGTATGAACTGGTACCCTTGGGTTGATAGGGAGAGTAGATGATCAACTTGAAAAAGTATTAGGTATTTTGAAAACAAATTTTGAACTATCATGAACTATTTATATATTGATATCAAACATTCTACTCCTTGTAAGCACATTCGGCTCCTAACTTTATCATGACTACACACAGTTGTAGGTGCATATAGGCATTTAAAAGGCTTATGTAGACTTTTGACACATTCAAAAGTTTGTGACGATAATCATGTCCTTGAATAACTTGTTCATAGGCTTATTTAATCACTTTAACCTCCATTTAACCTATCATATGCACTTTGATCTCACAAACTAAGTCCTTCCCTATTGACTAAGATACTCTACCAAAATGACTATTATAGGTGCATATTATCCTTAACTGAGATTGGTTAATGTTTTTAAAGAATTTAAATGAAGCATTATATAAATATAGCATATATTCCATAGTTTTATTCACCTTAAATACCTTAAAAACCCACCTAGACATCAAACTTGGTTCACTTCCTATCTTCCTAGTTCTAGTTGTATATTTTCTATGTGGGGACACCTGCAACTGGCCATGACCTTGAAAAACATGCATACACATTTTTTTTTATGTCCTTGATGATATTTTTTATACCATTCCATCAATATAATAATCCTATCCATGATTTAATTCATTATTTTCAAGTTAGGATATCAATAGTCACTCAAACCTCTAAGCATGTAGATGTTAATGCATGATTTTAGTGTTTTTTAGGCCACTTTAAGGCTTTCAACTTCTAACTTGCTCTAACTTTCTAACCTCCATTCTTGGCACAAGTTATCTCCATGATATAATATATAAAAATAACCTATTTTTATGATTTATAACTATTTGAAAACATGTTATAGGGTACCTAAAAAAACCCCTTAGACCTTTATTTTTGCATTTTAGGAAAAGTCTTCCTGAATTTAGTTATCTCATGCTTTTAAGGTATTCCACATTTCCTTTGCCATACTATTATTATAAGTATGTCTAACATAATAATTTAACCATATTTAACTTAAGGATAACTTCATAATTCATTATAACATCTCAAAATATCTCCCTAACTCTCTATGGTACCACCTGTAGATGGTCTTTTTACAATATAGGTAGATTGAGTTTAGGTAGTGGTCATAAAATGAACAATATGCATTTGAATTTGATTTTAATTGTATAAGGCCTCCCTAAATACCTTAAAATTAACTTTTCACATTTCAAGAGGATTAAAGCCACTACTAAGGCTTTCATGACATCATCATGACATGCATGTATGTGTGTATGGGATAAATGTGGATAGTGAGCATGAAATAAAGCAAAAGTATAGAGGAAAATCCTCATATACAACTCAAAATCATTATAATACATGATTTCCACCAATGAAATCTTGAAATAAGTTCCAAAACATCTCTTTCAATGTGAAAACCACTTGCATACATATGGAACAGAGCAGACAGGGGTATCTCATGACTGTTTAGTATGATGAGTGAACTTGTAACCATTATTACACCTCATAAAACATAAAAATTAAATATCCTTAGATATTAATGACTTGAACCAATTGATACACCCTGATTACAACTCTATGAGCAAGCTAAACAAGCTTATACAAGTAATTGTAAGTGAAATTGAGAAAATAGTTGACTGTGAGGAATGGTAAGGCTGTAAGATGCCCAAAGCATGATATAGTGAAAAAAAACATGGAAGGAGGTGAATAAATGTCATTAATACCTGTGTAACACCATATCAAATCCTATTAACCATTATCAAAGCATGGGAACTCTGAAAATGGTGAAAAATTGCTTGTCATCCAAATGAGACTAATCTACCAAATTGAGATGATTTTCTCACTAAAACATCATGAAACCTAAAAATAATCATATAAATAATATGAAAATATATCTAAAATAATTTGGATTCCACCTCACTAATTGGTTCATATGGACTAGTCCAAAATGGAGTAAAACCTATAGGGTGCATGAAAGAGTGAGCATAAAAACATAATTAGTTTGTAAAGGATGATTCATAAATAAAAATTTATCAATAATTGAAATATTGATATATAAATTAATTTATATGAGTTTAATATAAAATTTTAAAATCATTTACCCTGAAACCTATTGAGTTATTCATATTAAGCACAAACTTGCTAGTCACTTCTGTATGTTTAAGAAGGTAAAAAAGGAGCATAATGGTTTTGGTTTTAAAATGGCACTTACAAAGTATGTAAATAATTAAGATGAGTTTTAGGAAGATTAATATGCACTACATGACCTTTTCCCATGTATTGCCTTCCATAATAGGCCGTACAAGTACCAAATGTTCCCTTTTTTAGTTGGTTTCCTAAATTTCATTTAGATAACCTACATGATTATGATGTAACAGGCATCCCTAATAGGGAATATTACCTCTTTTAAATTTGAAAGGAAAAAAGGGACACTTTAATACCTTTGAAAACATGCCACTTATATTTACAACCCTTAAAATCCCACTAAATGACTCAAAATGAAAAATAAACCTATTAAACCATGACTAAGGATAAAATGCATTAGATAACATCAAATGAACTATAATATAGCCTATGAAAAAGTATTAGACCCCTAAAAATCTCAATAACTATGTTTTTTACCTATGGGGGTCAAAGTTTGACCAAAAAGTCAAATTTGGTCAATATGTAAGTGTTTAATAGAATGTGGAGATTGTGTGCACTTCACATGTTTACAAATGTGCAATGTGCTCTTCAAGTTCCACATTCATATAAGGGGGTTATAAATGTTTTGGTAAGATCAAGATCCTATCACGAACCTTACAAATGGAAAATGTGTAAAGTGCACACCAAGTTCTAGATTCCACTAGATAGGTACATGATGGGATCTAGAGCCCACCATACATTTTGCACATTTGAGAATGTGCAAAGTTCATGATGAGTTTTAGATTCTATGGTTTTGGGTTTTGGGTTTTGGTGATTTTAAGGATCCTAAACCTATGAAGAAAGTTATACAAGTTCAAATTGCGTATAGAGTCCTAGATTCTATAGTTTAAAGGGAAGGATGGGTTTTTTTGGATGATTCAAAGTTTTTCCTACAAAATAAAGGGGGTCTCCTTTAGGGTGTGATATTTTTGGGACAAAAATATCAATTTTTTTTGTTAATATATATGGGATGATTTCTTGATAATAATTTTCAATCTCTTAGCCTTCTCAAGCCATTGGGCATGGAGTCAACTTTGCTCTAAAAAAACTCTAACCCAAGAAAGAACAAACTAGGATTTGCCTAGACACAAACAAAATAGAAAAAATAGATAAACAAAAATAAGAAAAAATAACACAACTGAAGGGAAAAACTCCTAATGATTCTAACCTATGTAGAAGTTCTTATTTAAAAAAACACAACAAACCCTAATATTTACAAAATTTAATCTTTTCAAAGCAAGCTCCTTACCTAAAAAGAAAGCTTTGAGGTATATCCCACTAACTAGGATTGGCAACTCTACTCCATGAAGCTTGGAGAGCTAGAATGCATTAGTTCCTTTGCACTGGGTAATGATAAATGGACCACTTCATATTGCATAAAATTTAGTGTGCCTACTTGGTTTTGATTTATCTACATCCCACTTGAGGACTATGTTTACTTCATTGAAGATTTTTGTAGTTTCCTTTTATTGAAAGTCTTTTTGGTTTATTCTTGATTTTCTTCCAAGACTTTCATTGATTGATGCCTGATTTATTAAAGCTCCATGAATTCAACTAGTCTCAATGTCATCTCATCATTATCAATTAAGTTTAATTCGTGATTGATCTCTAAATATGGAAGTTCATTTAATAGTGGTACTCATGCTTCTCTTCCATATACCAGCATGAAAGGTGAATTACCGATGGCTCTTTTTGATGTAATTTTGTCAACCCATAGTGTTGATTTCAATTTTGTATGCCACATCCTCTATTTATCCTACATTATTTGTTTAATAATTATAATCAAGTTCTTGTTGGTTGACTTAGTCAATCCATTACTCTAGGGGTAATAATTTGAATAAGTGATCAAGTACACATTATTCTTGATATCCCATTCACTAACTTGAGTGCCCAAAAATTCCTTAGTATTATCAGATATTATGGTGTGACGAACACCAAACCTTGAAACTATATTGTTTGTAAATTCCAAAATAGATGTTTTAGTGGAATATTTTATAGTGATTGCTTTAGTCCATCATGTAAAATAATATGTTCTTTTCAGAACCCACTTATTATCTCCATTTGAGGTTGGATTGATCATACTGATTAAATCTAATCCCCATTGGGTAAATGACTGATCTACTTGAATTGGTCTAAGAGGAAGTCCAACTAGTATTTTCTTATAAGTGAATTAATCACACTTTTCAAAATTTCTTACCCACTAATGGGTATCCTTGAATAATTCATGCCAATAGTATCCTCCTCTGATTACCTTGACTGTTGTAGTCCTTATAAAATAATTTCCTCCTAATAGTCCATCATGAAATTTCTTGATCACTTTCTTTCTCATTCTTAATACATATCAACAAGACTTCATTCATGTCCTTCCAAAATAAAATTACATCAATAAAAACATAGGGAATTGATTTGAGTCAAAAATATATTTTATTTGACTATTAAAAGTCATGGGGTATTTGCCAGTTTGTAGGAAATGAGTCATATATTGAATCTAGTTGTTGAAAGAACATGGATTGTCTAGCTAAGGTATAATTTGAGCATATTCTATGTCATATATTAATTTAGTAGCTTTGATGTTGATGGCTAGTTGTTCACATAATCCTTTTCCTCTTACCAACTTCATGATCATGATATCCACATTGTACTCCATGACCTTGGTGATCCATCCTACTCTTTTCTAATTTATTTACCTACTAAACAAATTTTATTTGATGCTCTAATGACTCATCATTAGATGAATTTTGTTATTGGATATCATATGCCTAAATTTTTTGAGTTATTTGATCACTGCATATACCTATTTCTCCACAAAACTATAATTTTCTTCATAACCTTTCAAATATTTGTTAAAGAAAGATATTAGAAGCCTAAATATTCTTGATTATGCAAAGTTAGAATTACTAAGATACTTCCTTCCCTTTTGAACACAAAGGATAAAATCCTTCTCATAGTTTGGGTTAACTAGGGTAGGGGCTTGGGAAATATCTTGTTTCATGGCTTCAAAGCTTTCTTTTTCCTCCTAAATCTAGCTGAAAATAGTTCCCTTCTTTAGCATTGTAGTAAGGGGTTTTGTCAAAAATATAAATTTGGCATGAATCTCCTCATGATGTTGATCTTCTCAAGAAATATTTGTACAGCCTTTTTGTGACTTAGTAGTGCTAATGCATAAATGGATCTAACTCATTTGGGGTATATATCAAGACCTTCTTTTAACACTATGTGTCGTAGTAGCTTTCCCTCATGTATTATGAACATGCACTTTTTTGGGTTAAGGGAAACATTGAATTATCTACACCATTCAAAAATATTTCTCAAATGGTCTAGATGTGCACCAGTATGAGTCAAGTATATTTTAATATAATCTAAATGTACTAGAATTATATTTTGTTATCAGACCTTTGAATGCCATATCCATGGCTCTCTAAATATTTGTGCCTACATTTATCAAACCAAATGGCATTTTTCTATATGTGTACATTCCCCATTTGGTGGTGAAGGTGGTTTTAAATGGATCTAATTCCTATACCAAGATTTGGTTATAACCCACATAAATATTTAGAAGATATAATATTTTAGATCCTAATACCATCTATAGAATTTATTCCATAGGGGGAAGAGGATAGTGATCTTTCAATGATTCTTTGTTCAAGTCTCTAAAGTTTATTCATAACCAAATTTCACCATTTTATTTTTGATAGGGACCATATTTGATAACCAAGATGAGTGTTTGATCAAAAATATTATATTATCCTCTATAAACTTAGAGAGTTCATTTCTCATCAAGGGTTCAATCTTGGGATTGATGGGTCTGTATTTTTGCCTAATAGGTTCTATATTTGGATCTAGTTCTATGGTGTGCTATGCTAAACTTGGATCAAATCCTCTTAATTCATGATAACTCTAAGCAAATTTATCATCAAACTCTTAACATAATTTTAAAAAATCATGCTTCTCTAAAATATTACATACCTTGCTTATCTTGAGAGACTTGCCTTCTTAGATGATGATGGGTTCACAATCTTCTTCATTGACTGTAATGTTCTTCTTTTCACCTTTCAGATGGTCAATTGAATTAAAGATGTTTTATAGTGTAATGAGACCCATTAGTATCTTGTTCATTTTTACCTAAATAATTTGATCACCATATGGTCTTGTATCCTTGGCTGATTCCTTTCTAAAAACTCAACCTCTTCTCTCATAAAATTTACAATCTACTTGTCACTATCGAAGACTTGCTAATAAGTTGCATTATCAAGGATAGAATGCCTTAAAATCAACCTCACATGATGGATATTATTCTTGTTTATTTTGAATAGTAGGTTATACTAGGACCCCATGAAGGCCATGTGGTCAACATATTTATTTTGTGCCTTTGGTACCATTTGAATGTTCAAAGTAGTGAAATATTCCAATAGGTCCCACACCCTATGTTTATAAGACATTTATAAATTATTTATGGTCTATATTAGTGAATTATGATCTCACTATCACTAAAAATATACAAAATATTGATCCCTCTATCTTTGGCTAATTAGAGGCCTCAAACTAGGGCTTTTTATTCAACTACATTATTAGTAAAATTGAAATAAAGTCTGAATGAGTAGAAGTAGCTCTCTTTCTATGGGGAGATAAATACAATAGCTATACTTACACCATTTTTGTTTCTTTAGCCATAAAAAAATAACTACCACATCCCTTGAATATCCTTTGTTGGTTTGAATAAATTTGGGATAATTGCATCTTCTCATGAATGCAATATGTTCCTAACCCTATTTATTATACATAGTCATAAGGATCAAAATATAAGGATGATCCTCATCATCCAAATGAGTATCTGGAATCTCATCTATAGGTGTTACATTCTCTTGATACATTTATTCCTCCTCTTGATCTTGTAATGTGCAATTCATTTCTATAGGAGTAATATTATTGTATGGTTCTATATGATCTTTTATGATTGTCTCAGCTTTTATTATTACTCTAGTTCCATATCTTGTTCTAAGTATCATGTGTGGCCAATATGAAGATAAATATTATCCCATATTTCTAGTGAAATATCTTTAAATACAAATGGAAAAATAACGGGAAGATCTATGACTAAAATATCTTGAGTAATTGATAGGATTAGGAAAGCATGAATAGTGATGTTCAATCCTTTTACGGTTCTTACTATCTGAATAGTAGTCCCATCTAGTTTTATTACTCTCTTATTAATAGGTGTGTATTTTATTCCCAAAGCATCAAATATTTTTTTGGGTAGTAATGAACTACTAGCCCCCAAATATACCATGAAATTGTGTACCAGATGCTTACCTATTATAAGCAAAAGATAAAAAGGAGGAGGCTTACCATTTTTTCCCATTTTATTAAATGATTGGGGATAAAATATATTTATTATAGGTTTAGGCCCCTTTATCTATAAATTTTTTTGATATATATAAACTCTTCAGTACCTCCTATAGTAAGTCCCTTTGTTTTAATACAGATAGTGCTTCCCACATAGTGACATTCAGATTAGTCTTCTTCATTTGATCAACTATGATAAATGGATATTACCAACCTTTTATTATGATTTTTTATGGGATACATACTCTTTTACAATTTTTGGAGTGGGCATATTATCTTTGAATTTATTTTTAGGTGCAAAGGGTGGCTTTTTCACTATGTTGTTATTTGATGGTGCCTCTATAGCTTTAGAGGTTAAATCTTTCTCTACCTTAGGGGGTTGATAAACTTATTTTTATCTTTTCTTGGAATGTGTATTAGATGTTATAAGACCTCCACCATTGAAAAATTCTTCATCTTAGCTTATCCCATTGAAATCATCCTCTTACTAGTTTAGAAGAGTTGCTTCACTTTGAGAAAGTTCTTATGTGTTTGCTTGTTGAGAAGTATATTCTTCTTGTTTTCCTTACATGATTTCTATGCCTTACACCATCAAAGATTTACTAATTACACCATTAGCGAAAGAATTCTAATTATGAGGATTATTTCAAGGATAACACCATTCATACTCTTGAGCCAAATTATTTTGAGTAGGGACAATGTATTTGGAAGCTCTTGGCACTGGTAAAGCATGGGAATTTTGAGGTCTTAACTATGAACTCTATCCTTGTTACTAGTTTTTACCTTGATATGGCTACCTATTCCCTTGAATGTCAGGGTAGATGGCCAAAAATGTTTTTAGTTTTGGGCTTGCTACCTTTTCATTTCCACTAACTCATTTCCAAAACTCTTAAGTAATGTCTTTACCTCATATAAATCATTTGAAGGTGTAGGAGTTAAAGCAGGTGTTTTGCTCATAGTGGGAATTAGAGAAAGTGTAGGTGGGGGAGTAGAGTCTATTTTTAGAAATAGAGTCATTGGTGGCCTTGGTGAAAATATTATGACTTGGATCAAATAATTTTATACCCTTATTATAATATCATAAGCTATAAGAAGTATGGTTCCACCCATTGACTAAATCATTACAGTTATATCACTATTTAGGGATTTTAGGTAATAAAATAAAGCATTATTTATAGTATTTTTAACCAATATTGGGATTCTATTCTAGGTCTTCTAGAAATAGTAATTAAAGTCAATCATTTACTCATGAGGAGCACATTAAATAGTATTTAATTATTCAACCAAGGAAAGGTGGTTACTCTTGTCCTCAAAATGGGTGCACATCATGGCACCTAACTCATCACAAACATAGATTAAGGTGGGATCAAGTCTTACATACCATTATAAAGCTTTCCCCTTGAAAGAGGAGACTAGGAGTTTGATTAAAACATTGTCTTAGACCACATTATGGATTGATCATAGATTAAAAATATCTTGTATGTGTTTTAAAGTAGTGGTAGAGGATTCACTAGTAAAATATGGAAAGATTTTTAAAGTTACGACTAGTATATCATCATGCTAGGCTAAAATAAGTGGACTACCTATATCTAAAGCTAGGGAATTTTGATTTCTAGCCATTATGGGAGGTATAACACTAATAGGAGCTACTGAAGGGGATGGGAATAAAATTTTAGGATATACCTTAGGCTGAGGTGTGACAAATTTTGATCTCTTTTTAGATGGAAATGAAAATTCTAAAAAATCATCCCTCTTAACTTTAGTAGATGATCTTATTTGTTTTATTTGCATACATCACCTTGAAAACATGAGTCTATAAGCCATTGTAGTCTCTAGGTGCTTTGATATTTGTATGAAATTCATACAATGCTTGTTGAGAATAGCACTAATCTCTATGTAATTTTTTGGTCCCATCGGGCATGCTAAAAATTGTTATCACATAGGATTGCACCTATCTTTATTATGTATCTTGTTGTGCAAGTGCATACTGATATAATGGAAAACTAGCTGATTGATTTAGCTAGTTATACTGAATTTAATGTCATCCATCCATCCATCAATCATTAATATCTTCTTTTTACTCACTAATTAGGATAACCAGCTATAAGTAGCCTTTTGTTCATCTGACATGGTCACCAAATAATATATAGCTAATATAGCTACACTAACTGATATTGTGACCAAGGGAGACTCCTAGGAAGATGATAACACTACCTATTTATGAGGTGCTTGTGAGAATCCACCCTCACTAATAGTTTTAAAATCAATATTTTCTTCAAGTGTTTGGGCTGGTCTAATCTCAATTGATGGTGTAGATGAAATAGTAGAAATGGGGAGAGTAGAGGATGGAATAGACATAAGATTTGTGAATTTTTCAGCTAGTGGAAGGGTGGAATACAAATAATTGAATGTGTTAATTAAGTGTGTATGACCACTTAGGGTTAGTGATGTGAAAATAGTGGGTTGAGATAAAGGGTAAATAGTACTTACCACTAGGGTTGAGGTGGCTTGTAAAACCATAGTCAAGATGACTTAATCTATGAAAATTTATTATTGGGTGGTGTTGGGAATTAATGGTGATGAAATGAAATAAATTTTAAATAGAATGGAAAGTGGGAGTAAATCAAATAGGGAAGGTGAAGTGGGAGGAAGGAAAAGTGAAGTAGAAACTTAAAATTATACTATAGGGAGACCTTGAGTGTCCACTTGACTTATTTGTGATGATTAAAATTAGATTATTAATGTGGGTAGAAAGGTAGGTGAAGAGGAGACAAGTGGAGGGGGTGACACTAGAGGTGGAGGAGTTGAAACTTGTAGAGCAATGGGAACCTGAGATGCTTGAGGATTAGAGATAGATGGTAGAGGTGTTAAAACCTCTTGTATAATATGTGTAGGATAAGGGGGAGTATTAGAAATAAGAGTTAGGGATATGGGATCCAAAACTATAGACCCTTATGCCATTGCTACTATGTCTTCTATTGAAATATCAATCAGCTCTTCTATAACTTCTCCCTATCTGATTTATTCCCGTTTTCTTGCCTTTGTATTATTCCTCTACTTTCCTTTGCCAAGATCCTATAAAGATTCACTAGGGATATCTTTTAAAGGATTGATACCTCCTAATTTTAGCTTTAGGATCTTCTCCTTAACCCCTATTATCTCCCTTGTGACATACATACCCTTTATTCTTATCCAATTAATTATCCTATTAATAATAGGGGTTATTCTATTGAAGAAAGAGAAGGATTCAAGAATTGACCACCTCACTAGTGTTATAGGTTTATTGATGATCTATGTGAGGTATATTAGATCTACTCTAGAATTTTCATCCATTAAGTCCTCAAGGACTGGTGACAGATCATAGTATTTTATTTTCTATAGGGGCATCCTAAAATAGTCCCTAATTTTGACCATTTATTCATCATTACAATCTTCTTAAAAATCCTCATAATATGACATGTGCTCGTATGTTATCATCTCTAGTGTAGTAGTGACCTTACTATATGGATCAAAGTAAGGTCTGGACTCTAGAGTCCTTAATATTACATGGCACATATACACCTCCTTAGTTCTATCCTTCAAGAGAGATTTCCATAAATAATGTATAGTAGAAATAGGGAAATGTATCCTTACCTTGTGTCTATTTAAAAAGATCTTAAGTGTATCCACAAGCTGTCTAACCAACTCCAAAACTGCCCATTTTTACAGACATACTAGGGAAGTGTGTAGGGGTAACCATTAAATCTATCTACCCTAATGTAGGAGTGGTTTGGAACTATATGAATAAAAATTCCCATTTGGTGATCTCATGTTTTTCTTCTTAGGAGAACCTTATTTTTCAAAGCTCCTAATAAAAAAAAATGATGATCCTATAAATGAAAGTATCATTAACTCTCCTAAATTGCTATCTATTAGCCTATAACATGAGATTATGGTAGTAGTTACAAACTTTGGTTATTTCTTTAGGGAATGTATTGACACCTGGGAACAACCTTCTTTTAGCCAAGATATAGATAATATATTATGACATATAAAACTTGTTTATCATTTGGACCTCCATCAATAGGTTTTTGAGGGAATTAACTATTAATTGGTCTCAATGTATCTATTATTTATTCTCTTTGATGATCCATATATATTGGTATATATAGTCTTAGTAACTCTTAGCATCAAGATTACTAGTGATTCTATGTAATAGTGTCATGATATCTCCCACGTCCTCTATAAAATTAGATCTATACATAGTCTTGGGAAATCTAGTGGAGGAATGATTATGAGTCTTGAGCTATTGCTTGTTAATGATATTATAACATCCATCTTTTTTATCCTCATAATTTTTTTTAGATGTTTGTGTAGTTATTTCCAAATAACTCTTAAACTTAGGGCTGACAAATAATGTGTTAATGAAGTCAGGATCAAGATCTAGAACTTTCTCCCCTTTCTTGGTTAAGACTTATCTCTTATTAGGGTCATAATTTTGGGCCATTGTGAGGATCAGCTCAAGTATTTGAAAAAAGAGAGGGAAGGATACATCTTGTAGTAAACTAGAGTTATAGATAGTCTAGATCTAGTCACTTTTGAAATTTACACCTATCCTAGACCAAAAATCTCCTTGGTCAATGTGACCTAAATTTGTATCTATTATTTTGGCCATATTGGACTCAAAACAAGAAGTCACTCTAGGGACCTTAGATTTGAAATTCATTTTTTTGAGATGCATGAAAAATAAAGTTACTACTTTCAAGAAACCTTGTGAGATTTTGTGAAACCTAAAGGTTTCTAGAGCACTTGAACTCTCTAGAAAAACTTTGAGGTGCTTGAAGCATGTCCAATGTTCATAATGTTTGAGGCACATTAGATCTCTGGTAGAAGTGGAAGGTTCTCATAACATGTCCATCCATGGTGCTTAAAAATCTTTTTAGCTTCTTAACTGTTTAAGGTAGGTCTAATGTTCATGGGGATGCTAGGGGAATCTATATGGAATATTTTCTAGTTTTTTTTTTGAATAGGAAGTATATGCTTGGAATATTCATTTGGGGAAACCCTAGTTTTGAATGTGGAAATATTTGAGTGGGAAAAGAGGGTTTTTATTGGATAGCGGTATATGTAAGGTTTGGAAAACCCCTAAGATGAATTTTAAAAGAATGAAAACCCTATAAGAACCCTAGATACTAACTTAGACACAATTTCAACCATATATTGCAAATAACTGATAAGACAACTACAAAAACATGAAGTATAGTGTTCTAAAATAGTCGATAACCCTAGGGTAATGTGATAAATAGAAAACAAAATCTATGAAAGATACTAAATATTTAAAAAAATGATAAAAAATTTCAAAAAACATTTCAAACTTTAGGAAATAATGGCAAAAAATCAAGGATAATACCATATACGATGTGGCCTAGAAGTTACAGACATGACTAGATGCTTATTTACACATGGCTCAAGGTCAGATTGCATAGTGTAAATATCTAGAGCTCCAAAACATAATTAGAAATTTCATAAATGATAAATATTTTTCAAAATAACCTAGTTTTTATAGGAAAAATACTTCAATTAATGTATCTTGGGTGTTTGGTGGTGGAGGTTAGACCTATTTGAATTAGGTCCACTCTCTATGGGAATATTGGGTTTAGCAGGAAGTGGGACTTGACGTGCACTTTGCATGATGAAAACATGAAATGTGCACTTTGGGTTCTATATTCTAATATAAGGGGTTTGGTGATCTAGTGGATGTTAGACCTACTTCAATTTCGTCCACTCTTTTTGGATGGGGTAATTGGGTTTGGTGGAAGGTGTAAAGTGAACTTGAGGTTTTGCATCCCATGATGTTATAAATGGGAAAGTGTTTAGAGGAACATGGATATTATCATGTAATTTGAATTTTTGTAAACATGTAATGTGCACTTCAAGTTCCATATTTTATGGAAGGGGGTTATTTAAGGTTTGGTAGGATTAGGATCATGTTGTGCACTTTGCATGTTGTTAAAATGTGTAAAGTGCACACCAAGTTTTGGATTCTATTAGATGGGTACATGGTGGGGTATAGAGCCTACAATGCATTTTTCACATTAGAGAATGTACAAATTTCATGGTGAGTTCTAGATTCTATGTGTTTAATTTTTGTTGATTTTTGGTATCTAGAACCTACAAATAAATTTACACAAGTGTAAATTACATCTAGAGTCCTTGATTCTATGGTTTAAATGGAAAGATGGGTTTTTTAAGAAGATTCAGGGTTTTTCCTAAAAACCAAAGGGGGTCTCCCTTAGGGTGTGAGATTTTTTGGAAACAAATATACACAAGTATCTCACATGATGGTAATATAAGTTTAAGGTGGATCCATGGTCTGAGTTAGACACCCACAACACACAAGCTTCAATGAATGACTGTATAGGTGGGATTTAATAGTATAATTGAGGAAGATATGTCATAGGGGCTATGGTAAAATCTAATAACATGTTACCTAAGCTCCCAAATTGATTAATGTTGAATAAGGATATAAATTAACACTTAAGCCCTAGGCCTCAAACATAGCTCACTCAATAATTTAGGATAGTTAATGACACTCAAAGTAGACCTAAGAGAGAGGGATTGAGATGATGGTCAAGATAACTAAGGGAATATATAAAAGGCCAACATAAGATGGAAAGGGATGATAGGGTGACCTTAAAAACATCAATGAATACCTAAAATTGACTTAGGGTTCTAAATTTTAGTCTAATCCTATAAAACCTAAGGCCATCCTTGACCCTCAAGACCTCATCTCTACCTTAGTGACATATCTAAACCCAAAAAAAAATTAAAGTCACGAAAAGGTGTCTGATGTTGATATAAGTCCTAAAGGAGGTTTTTTTTAATATAACAATATAGGGAAATAGTAAAATTCACTCTTAATACCCCTTGATCTCCACTTCCTAAGATACCATGTTGATCTACCAACTCAAACACCCATATCTCACATGACATGATGACTAATGTCTAGTTATCTTAGGGGGAGTTGGGGAACAAAATTAACTCTAGATCCATGGAGGAAAGAGTGGGATTCAATATCCCAACTCTATAAATAGTCCTTAAGACTATAAACCCACCTAAAATTCTTACCAAGATATCGAAGGTCAATAATTTTCAATTAGTAATCACTATACAATCTCCATAGGACCAAGAGATATTCAGAATATTTGAAGGGGTCTATGGGATAGACATCCATGAAAAAAGGTTTTGGTTTTGGTTCTTGTACTCTATGAACCATCACTAAGATGGTAGGACACCAAAACCATGTCTAAACCTTGACTAAGACCCAATGATGAAATTACACCCTCAAATGATTCTAAATGAGGTAGTTAGGCCTTGAAATAATATTTATGGTCTCATCAAGTCACATAGGCACCCAAAGGGTCTAATGGTTGGTATGTGTTAGGTGTGTCATGTATGAATCAATCCTAAAAGAGTTACTCTAAAACTATATATAAGAGATTGGAAGAGGTATTCAAATCCTATATTATTTTAAGGAGGGAAATGGATCCAAATGTCTCAAATAATTTCTTAGTGACCACCTAAATGGGTTTCTATGTCTAATAGCCACTTACAAACATGTAGAAGTACCCAATTAAAGGACCATATGTGTGAGCTATAGCTCATATGGACCAGTTAGGACTTGAACCTAGGACCTTCCATTTGCTAATAGAGTGCTCTACCAACTGAGCTACTAGCCCCTCTATGGATATCCCATCATCAATGAGCTATTATCCATTCTATGGCTAGCCCATCATCAGTCTAGGTGTGGCTTATTTATAACACCCCCCCCTTAAGCCACACTATTGGTGCTTGGGGCTCCTATTATATCTTTTATACCACATGTGAGCTACAACTCATATGGAATAGCTAGGGCTCAAACCTAAGACCTTCAATTTGGTACTGGAGTGTTCTTCCAACTGAGCTACTGGCCCCTTTATTGCCAGCCCATCATCAATCCAAGTGTGGTTTATTTCCAACATTATGTTCATAAAGGAGAAGTAAGTGGCTCACTTAATATAAAACAAATTATCAAAGTGACCTAAGTAATGTATTACATACCATTAAGGGTTCCCAAGTGATTCATAGTTCAATTTTGGAGTCTAGATATAGTAAATCTACATTTAGGCCTATAGGCATAACACCTTCTCAAAGCATGATTGCTTGGAGACTAAAATAGAGGGAAACAGGGGGTTAGATAACACCTCAAAACATCATGAAATTTTTTTTCATGTATTTTTAGAGGTTTAAGAAATATTGGTTTGCATAATAAGGATAAGAGTTGGTCACTTTGACCCAAAAATAGATGGAGAGTGCACAAAATGCATAATTTCCACCTAGGGAGAAACTTGATGAGATCATAATTGTATGGAATAGTTTTATGTGGATATGAGAAATTTGGGAAATTTGAGGAGCCTTTTATCTAATAGATTAGTGGCATTGGTTCATAGGTTAATATTCTAAACTTTATGAACCATTACTAAGAAACCAAACCCCCTTAAACCTTCCTAAATCCCTAATAGTGACCCAATGGAGAAAAGATTCAATAACTTGTATCCAAATGAATTGGTATGGCTTGGTAGACAATTTGAGATCATATTTCACTCTGAGGAGATCTCATCAATGGTACTGGTCTTTATGAATAGTTGTATAAACCCATCATAAACATTATTTTTTCAAGGTTTAATGATATTTTCAAGGTGTATATTGACATGAGGAGTTGAAAATAATGAAATAATGTAGTGTGAGGTATATTTAACCTTATAAAATCATGAAACACTTAAAATTATTCTTGGAAAAGATCATATAGGTCTACACCAAAGGGGTAGTCTAGAAATGCTTGTATAGGGTGACCTAGTCACCTAGGTGAGTAAGAGTTACAAGTTTTCACTATTGGAAAAGCCTAAGTCATGGTGAGATATAATTGTATAAACATATAAAATGTTTATTTAACTATATTAATATTTTATTTAGGTCTCATATTCCTTCAAATATGTAAAGTCAAGTCACTAGGACTAATTACCTACTAGGACTATATGGTCAAAAAGGAAGGATGAATATCAGCATAGAGGGATACCAAGGATGTTATTGTGGGTAATTAAATTTTTGTAAATCCCTTATGCATGTGAAAATTCCCATTTACAAACCATCATGGAGGATAAGGTGATTTTTCAAATCATGTTGGCATGCAAGAAGTATATGGATACTAAATTCTTCATGAAAGAACCTAATTAAATCTCTCTAATTTATTTATACCTATCAAAATTAGAGTGAGTTGAATAATATTAGTGTGTGAATTCTCTTCATGGGGTCAAATAAGTTTGAATTAGCCTCCACCACCTTAATTCAACATATAAAATCTTATTGAAGATCCCAACCAACCTAGGTAATGCATGGAGAAAGAATGCAAGGATGCTTGTAACTACTAATTGAATGAATTATGGTCATTTTGACATATTAATTCCCTTTACATGATACATTATATTCTCCCTCATATTCATTCTTATATAAATTTAGGATTTAAGCCATCATATTTATCCCTTGTAATGAAATTACATAGATATTCACACAAAATGATTTTATATTATGTAGAATAAGAAAATATGAGAGATCACATTATGATAATTGATAGTAGAATATAATACTAGATAATATATAAAATCCACTTCAAGGGGTTAACCTCCAAAATAATTCACTAATAGCAAAATACTTAACATAATGCATAAAGACTAACCACTACCTCCTATATATATAGTCTACTTAGACAAGGTTATTTCATAGGCTGACCTAACTAAGAACATAGATAAATGTAATAAGTAAATAAATGAGGTATGTAATCCATAATTCAACTGCACATATCCTTAGACACACAAATGGTTAAGGGCATAACAAGCCCCTCCCCTTCAAAACAATATTATCATCAACATTGTGACAACTCTGGATGTACAAATGATTCATCCTTCCAAGTGGCATCTTCACATGGTATATTCTTCCATTTGATTAGGTACTCTATAATTACTTTGGAATGAATCTATTTGGTGCATCTTTGAAGGATCACTTTAGGATCAAGAAAAACTCTACCTTCCTCATCCAATTCTGGTAATTCTATTTCAATGGCAAGTCTATGTCTAATGAATTTTTTCAAGCATCATACATGAAATACTAGATGTATCTGAGTGGATGAAGGAAATTCTAACTTGTAGGCCACATTTCCAATTTTTTACAAGATTTGATAAGGCCCATAATACTTAGGGGACATCTTGTTATCCATTTTTTATTGATTCAATGACATCTATTTGTATGATTATAAGTGAACAAAGACCCAATCACCAATGTCAAAATTCCTCTCACTTCTATTTTGATCTTCTTGTTTCTTCATGTGATTCTAGGTCATAGCTAAATTTTCATGCAAAATTATAAGGACCTCCTATTGATGGTGAATATGTTCTTCAACTGCACGAACCTTATGATGGAACTTCAAGGTTAAAGTGATATATGGAGGATGGTATCCATATTGTGCCATAAAAGGAGACATTTTGGAAGAAATATGAACAAAATTATTAAACCACCATTCAACAAGTGGTAGCCACTGAACCCATTTATCTTGTTTATCAGAAACAAAAAATGTAGATATCCTTCTAGACATTTATTGACTACCTCAATTTTTAGATCAGATTGAGGATGATAGGATAAACTATGAGCTAATTGGGTGACCAAACATGTAAATAACTCAATCCAAAAATTACTACTAAAAATGGGATCTCTATCACTAACAATGATCTTAGGGGTCCCATGCAGTTTCTAAACTATATTGAGAAAAGCAACAACTACTGTACTAGTAACAAATGGCTAGGATAATGAAAAAAAATGAGCATACTTATTGAGATGATCTAAAAAAACCATAATAACATTTTTAACCTTATATCTTGGTAACCATATAATGAAATCCATAGATAGCTCTTCCCAACACTAGCTAGGGATGGATAAAGGCTATAAAAGACCTAGAGTTTTGATGGTTTTGCCTTTATTTTATTGATAGATCATACATTTAGCCATATATTTTTGGACATCTCCCTTGATACCTTCCCAAAAAAAATATTGGTTGATTCTATGATAAGTTTTCAAAAATCTTGAATGACCCCCAATTGGAGCTGCAAGAAGTTGTTAAGGGATTTTTGTTTAAAAAGAGATTTCTTACATAGGTACAATCTATTTTTATACCATAATGCATTACCTTTCAATGTGAATTTTTCAAATCCACCTAAACCTTGATGAATATTGTGAATCAAATCATGGGTAGTAAAATCATGTTCCCATTCTAATCGTGCTTCCTCTAGCCAATCTGCCTGTAAAATGGTTATGGCACATAGCAATGCCTCAACTAAATCATTTTTTCTAGATAGTGTATCTACCACCACATTATCCTTGCATTATTTTTAGACTATTTAAAAATCATATCTTAAAATATTAGCTACCCATTTTTATTATTCTTCAGATGACATCCTTTGTTCTAAAAAATATTTGAGACTATCATGATCAATCTTTACCTGAAAGTGATGACCCATCAAATAAGGTCTCCATTGTTTAGCTACATGAAAAATGGCCATCATTTCCTTATCATAGATGGGCTTGTGCTGATTTTTACCCTTTATTTGATGAATTTCAAATTCAGGTATTCTTCCTTCTTACATGAGTACAACACCCATACCATACACAGATGCATCATATTTAACAACAAAAGTTTTAGAAAAATTAGGAGTGGCCAATACTGGAGTAGTGCACATAGCCAATTTCAATTGTTCAAATGTTTGAGTAGCTACATTAGTACACTAAAAGGAGTCTTTATTTAATTAATAGGTGAGTTTGGATTCAATACTACCATAATTTTTGACAAACCTATGATAATAACTAGTAAGCCCCAAAAATTCCCAGAGTTGCTTGAGTGTCTTAGAAATTGGCCAGTCCACATTGTTTGTATTTTTTTAGGATCCACTTTCAATCCTTCATAAGACACTAGATGACCCAAATATTCAACCTCACTAGCCCTAAAATAAAATTTGGAAGGTTTATTATACAATTGATTTTGCTCTAAAATGGAGAGTACGTATTTTACATGTTGCAAATGGTCTTCTTAATTTTTACTATAAATAAGGATATCATCAAAGAATACCAGAACAAATTTACTCAAAAATGGATTAAAAATAGTATTCATCAAACTTTGAAAAGTACATGGCGCATTTGTTAGACCAAAAGGCATAACCAAAAAATCATAATGGCCCTCATGAGTCTTGAAAGTAGTTTTGGGTATATCTTCATCATAGATCTAGATTTGATGATACCTATAATGCAGATCTAATTTGGTAAAATAAAGAGCACCATTTAACTCATCTAGATAATCATCAATGATAAGAATTGAAAATTTATCTTTGATAGTGTACTTGTTAAGTTATCTTTAGTCAGGGCACATCATCTAGGTGTCATCTTTATTTCTCACCATGACAACTAGTGAAGAGTATTTGCTTTGGCTATGGTGAATGATTCATTAATCTAACATCTCTTGTACCATCTTTTCAATTTCACTTTTATGGGCATAAGGACACTTATATGGCTTGATTTTGGGTGGTTTACTATCAAGAATAAGTGTGATATCATGATCATGCATGTGGATAGGTGAAATTCCTTTTGGCATGTATCCAAAAATAACATAATGAGCATCAATTATTTGTTATAGATCAAGAGGTGGAGATGGCTAAGTTATCTATACTTCCATAGAAAATAAGCAATCTACAAACCCCTTAGCACCTTTATGGAGAATATTTGTCATTTGATGGGAGCTAACAAGTTATGGAGATTTAGTCTTTAATCCCATTAGCTAAAATGTTATTTATTCAAAATTAAAATGCATGAATAATTATTTAACATTCATCTCAATAGTACACAAAGTCGTGAGGCACTGGACTCCTAGAACAATATCAACTCAACCCATGGGAATATTAAACATAGGAAAATCTAATATGTAGTCTCCCATGACCAACTTAATACTATGACATTTTCCTAAACAGTTGATAGTACCACCATCTACAATCATAACCAAAATTCTAGAGCTAGATAAATAAAATAGTTCAAACGAGAAGTCGACTTACTATGGATGAAGTTGTGTGTTCTCCTAAAATCAATCAATATAGTGACCTTCTATTTCTTAAGGAAACCCATTTCCTTAAGAGTTTGGGGAGTAATAATACCTAAAAGGGCATGCCAAGAAATAATAGGTTGAGAGTCTTTAGATTCCTCCTTAGGAACTTCTATATCCTCATGTACTTCTGTATCATCTTCTTCATCATTGGCACCTTTAATGTAAAACAACTACCTTTTTAGCATAATGATGGTCTTTCCTCCATTTTATATCACAACCATAACACAACCCTTTAGCTCAGTTCTCCTCAATTTTTCATTATGTTAATCCAGTGGGCTATGGAAATGATGGTGTAGGAAAGTTGTGATCATAACCAGTAGTGAAAGTTTACCTATTTACCATGTCTTTTTCTTCTATCATGTGTGCCTTAGGGATAACTTCTACTATACATGTTGGGTTAAAAATTGGAACCTTTATTTTGATGTTATCTTTAAGGCCACCCAAAAATAGATTAGTCAAATTTTACTCAATGATATTTTCTACCTGTAAAGAGAGATTCTAAAAACGATGATTATAATCCTTCACAGTTACTATTTGCTATAGATTGGCTAATTAGATAAAATAGTTCTCAAAGACATTATTATGATAATGAGATAACAATTCCTTAGTGAAAATATTCTAGGTAACATGATCACCATTCTTATTTTGAGCACATAACTAGTGATACCAAATGAATTGCTCAGGTTTCAGATATAGGGACACCACTATCACCCTCTGATAACTAGGGATTTGATGTAGCTTAAATAAATTCTTAATTTTTGTAATCTAAATGAGAGGATCATTACCATCAAACTTACACATGTACACTTTTAGAAACATCAATTTCATACTAGCATGGGAGTTGTTGAGAGAAGGATTTGAATGCTGAAGTGGAGGGTTGTTGGGCTGAAATTCAGATGTAAGGGAAGCTAATTGCATAGTGATATGTTGTAATTCATTGTGAACCACATTAATCTCTCTGCACATCCCTAAAACATCATCTTGGACTACAACAAATTCATCATGACTCACCAAGTTATTTATGTCCACTTGAAGCTAAGAAATCACTAGATCTAAAGTTCCTGAATCCATGTCATCAGTAGGAGTCTTAGGATTTTCTTGCCCCCCTTTTCTTCCTCAAGTACTCAAACCTGCCATATACCAACCCTAAGAGGGTTTTGACCCAAAAAAAAGTGTACCAAAAATGGTACCATTGTGACCACCTTGTCAAGATGAATCCAATGATTACCTTTGTGCACTAGAGTAAATAAAAGATACCATAAAATTATACTAAAAAAATATACCATTGAGATCATCTCACTGAGACAAATCCAATGATGGAAATTATGCAAGAGGAATTTTTTTCCTATACTTTTTTTTCTTTTTCTTTTTTATTATTTAAAAAAAAAGTGTTTCAAGCAATACTACAATGATGAAAAAAATTAATTCTTCCCAGATTTCAAGTTATGTTTTTTTTCACTCACCACTCCTAGAAGCCATGCCTCACTAGATCCTAAAAATAAACATCATAGGAAACTTTTCCAAATCAAATCTCTAAAACCACTTGTAATGAAATTACTTAGATATTCACACAAAATGATTTTATATTGTGCATAATAAGAAAATATGAGAGATCACACCATGATAATTGATAGCAAAATAAAATATTAGATAATATAACAAAAACACTTCGAGGGGGAAACCTCCAAAACAATGTACTAATAGTATAATACTTAACATAATGCATAAAGACTAACCACTACCTCCTATATGTAGTCTAATTATCCAAGATTATTCCATAGGCTAACCTAACTAAGAACATAGAGAAATGTAATAAGTAAATAAAAGAGGTATATAAGCCACAAATCAGCCATCCCTAGACACACCAATGGTTAAGGGTGTAACATCCCTTAGGTATGATGAAACTCTACCCAAATTGTATCTTACAAACCTTTTGAATTAGTAAATAAGAAATATTTTTCAAATTTATTTCCTAGAGCTAGTGTGTATATGCTTGTTGATTTTCAAAAGTGTGAACTTTCATTTCCATTCGCATGTCCTTTCCCTCAAGTAGTTACTAAGATGTTATTTTATGTAAGTCATGTGATGCGTCAAGTGTTAGTGACTATATATTAAAGATTAATCTAGTTGATAGTGTCTTGAACATTCCTCTTATCCATTACCTTAAAGTTTTATACATCCATCATATCCTTCATATGAAATATTCATGCATAGCATCTCATTATAAAACTTGTTTTAGTCACTAGTCTTGGCTTGATTCACAAAGTTTTTATTAAGGATCAGTTAGAGTGGATAATTCAATATTTTTGAATCACCTCCAATAGTATATGTTTCAATTTCATGCATTTATCTATCCCTTTTCACCCTAAAAAAATAATATTCTTAATAAGTTAGCTCAAATTGATGCACCAAGGGAGATAGCCCTATAAACTAGATTTCTAGTCTTCTTTTAGGTCACCCACAACCTTTGGACTAATCCCATGTTACCCAAAACTTTGGATAGGTCTGAAACATATTATCATAAGGGTGAAATTTGGTGATTCAATAGTTTTTGCATGCCCAATAGGACTAGGATTCAAGTGAGTTGGTCATGTACTTATAGAATTAGATGACATCAAAGAGATTAAAGTACTTGAGTGGTAGATCTATAGTCAAGTTTCATTCCAAAAGTGGTCACAAGGTCTTCATCAAAAGGTAAATAATCTAAGTTTGTTGAGTTATCTATTGAATTTACTAGGAGAAAGAGATACCCTATATCTAATCCTAATCCTACACCCCCTAATTCTCATAATCCTTCTAAACAAAACAATTTTATAACCCATATACCTCTAATGGCTAGGCCTAGACATAAACATTTTGTGCCCTTCAATGGTGGAATCCCATTAAATCTGAACTAATTTTATGATATACCTACTACAACACTCAAAATCCTCACCTATTTCAAAATAAAAAAATCAACCACCCCTATTGAACATATTGTAGACATAGCCAACCTCTAATGAGTTCACAATGTGCCCCAAAAAAATGTGGTAATGAGGTTATTGGCTACTTCCTTCAGGGGTAAGGTACTTCAATGGTATAGTGTCTTAAAACCTACTTCTATCAACACCTAGGATGAGTTTGTTGAACACCTTTGCAAATATTCTGAGGATAGAAGTGACCATTTGTCTTTAGTAGATCAAATATTCACAATTAAAATGGCTCCCCAAGATTTTATGGTAGACTTCAACTATAGGTTTCAAAAACCTAGGATGGGATACACATAGTAGTCATTCCCACTACCAATTATGCCTTCTTTTACTAATTAATATCCCTCAATTTTGATGTGGAAGTCATGATATAGTCTTGGGAGGGAATACATTATCAGAGGCTTATGAGGTGGCCATAATGGAAAAAATTGTCTAATCCAAGTAGACAAAATTACCCCAAGACCTCACATGCCTTTGTTACAAGGGATACAACACCCTATGCCTATCATTGCTTCCCTACCAACACCAACAAACCATGATCAAGCAGATGTTAATCAATCTAAAAAATTGGGTAAGATTAAAGGGCTAATCAAGATGTAAAACAACATGATAGTAGCCTTGGAGAGGCAACAAATTCCACCTCATAGACTTTATCAAACACCATACCAATCCCCCTATCATCCATATCAATACAATAGACTTACATATCATCCTAATACACAAGGTAAAGGGCATATCACTTAAGCAAGGCCCTATAATAGCTTTAACCCTAATTCTACTAATACTTTTAGAGTACTAGTCCCAACTCAAAACACTTATGCTCAAGAAGTTAAATGGCATACACAATGGAGGTGACCTCATGAGATGTTAATCACTCTAAGTGGTGATGCTTTTCAAAAAAAATCATTCATTATAATTAAGCTCATTCAATACATGATAGTCAACCTCCTACGTAACACAAAGAAGGTCCTTATAAGCAACATGAAGACACTCCCTTCATGACCTAGTCGAAGATGTCAAATAAAAAAGGAACAAGTGGGAGTAAGGCACTATCTGATACCACTTTTGTTATCTTATAACAAATATAAAATTCCTTTGATAAATTTGTACCCAATCAAATTGGAGGTGCATCTAAGGTATATAGTCTAGTTGTATCCTATACAAGGGATAAAAGAATAGAAGTTAGTGATGAATTGGAATTGGAAGAGAAAACCCTCTATCATCTCAACAACCTAAAGAGGATATTAGTAAAGGTGAAGCTCCTAAGACTCCATAAACTCATAGAGTTTAAGAGAGGAGAGGGAAGAATCATATAGGTTCATTCATACCTTAATTCACATAAACTCCAAGTGGTACTACTATTCCTAAGTTCCAGTCAAAGGCTAATAACTCTCATATTAGCATTATGGATTAGATGAATAAATCTCATGTTACCATACCTCTATGGGATACCATTATCATTTTAGGACAAAAGGATCTTCTCCAAGAGTTATCCAAACTCTATATCCTAGACAAGAAATTAGAAAAGTGGGTGTAGTACTAACCAATACTAATTAGCCTTATGAGTCTTAAGAACCCAAGCTAATCGATCCCCCTCCTTTTTATTTATTTTTCATCATAAGTGATTCATTAGCACATAATTTTATGATAGATAGTGGGGATATTACTTTTATCATGCCTAAGTCTATATCAGATAGTTGGGGCTAATGTATGAACCTAATAATAAAGGGGTCTGAAAACTATATGGGTCTCCTACTAAGATTGTCGATGTCCTTAAGGATCTAAAAATTATCTTGGATACCTGTCCTAATTGTAATATATCTCAATATGTGGTAGTATTTTACCTCCCTTCTTAATTTGCCTTATGCTTTTCTAGTGATTTCACTAATAAGATAATGGGCTATCTTTCTTTTGACTGGTCTTATATGGTTTTGACGTCCAAGTATGAAACAAAGGTCACCATAATTTATGAGCCTATCTCTAGGTTTTATTTAGATCCGTACATGCTTAAGTTGTCTAATGTCAATCACATTATCATAGATGAAGATGAGCACCTAAATGACCAATATCCAATTGAACCAATTGAAGGTATATCAGATATGATTATTGATGAATGGGAAATAGATAACAATTTCTATGATCCATAAAAGATCATTTAAGAGGTAGGTTTGGGTGTATACTATATGGATGAGGAAGGGGATGTCATGGTAACTCTCAGTAGCCCAAGCCAAGATCATGAAGGAGTATTGAGTTTGTTATTTGATGGCTCTAAGTCCAAGAATGGAAGTGGGGAATGTTTCATACTTGTCTCTCTTTCCAAAAATATATACTTTTTTACACTAAGGTTCCAATTTATTTTCACATGCAATACAAAAGAGTATGAATCCCACATCTATGGGCTACAATGGTAAGAAATATAGGCATAAAGCTCTTATAGGCCATGCAGGATAGTGAGTTAGTAGTGAATAAGGTGAGAGGTTGGAATGTATTCAATAATCCACTCTTGAAGACATAAAAACATAGGGTTTGGGACCTCTTAGAGGAATTTAAGGCCTTTGACATTTTCTCAATCCAAAGAGAGGCTAATCATCATGTAGATCAGTTGGCAGCCATAGGATCATAATATGATATTCTAAGTGAGGTCAAGGACATCAAGGTAGTATGCATACTTTTAGTTCTTGATAATGATTTTAGTTGGAAAGTGTTTGAAAATGATAATCATATAGCATGCTTCTTGTAGTAGGAGGTAAAACTATGCTAAAAAACTATGGTAGATTACAACAATAATATGGGGACTAGATTGTCTAATTGAGTGAAAATAAGCTACCTAAGGGATTGGTGACATTAGAAAATATATTCAATGAATATGATTAGCTAAGGAAAGACAAAGTTAGCGTATCCATAAAAGAATAACACTATGAGAAGGTCAGTTTCAAAGATAAGATGCTCAAATTAGAAAAAGTGAACACAAATGAAGAAAAGGTAGACTTCATAGAATTATGTCAAGAATTTAAAGACATATTTTCTTGGGATTAGCTTGAATTGAAGGGGTTTGACCATATTTTGGCTTAACATACCATATATTTTGAGAAAAGAGATAAAAATGTGAGAAAAAAACAAAGAATGATCAACCCCAAGATTGAGAAACTCATGAAGAGAGAGTTGAATAAACTCATTGAATCCAACATCATCTTCCCCATAAAAAAATATTCATGGGTGGCTAATATTTTTCCTTTTAGGAATAATAATGGGGAGTTTTAACACTCCAAACTTCACCCTTAAGAGAAGATGGTTCAGTTCTTCCCAAGTTTGGGGTAACATGTGATTGGTTCAAAGGCTTTGGGTGACCTATAGGAAGACAAAAAATATAGTTTATAGGGATGGATCCCCTAGTACATCAACTTGAGCTCACTTTATAAGACATACTATTTTTTTTGGTCAGAAGAGATACAAGGAAAACATGAAAAGGAAACCTATTCTAAAGATAGCTATGCACCAGTATTGATCTATCCACTCTAATTGATCTTCAATAAAAAAATTATGAATAAAGTAAAGGTTTATGACTAAAAAAATATTCCTAATTAACTCCTAAAAATTATTATTTCATATGAAGGCTATGATGGATGTCTACAACTTTAATGTAATGGAAAGTAGGTCTACTTGAGGCACTATCAACTAGCTTACTCTTCAACATAGTTACCAATACTCTAACACATCACATGACCTACATAAGATGACATTATATAAAATAGGTGAAGGAGATGGCCTGAAAAGGAGGAAAATCATCACACTTTTTGAAAATAAACAAAATATAACACATTAATACTAGCAAAGAAACATGTAAATAGTCTTGATTTATTGATTCAAAGAGGTTTCTAAGATATAATTTGGTAGAGTTTCATTACAACCAACTGAGTGATAGATTAAAATAGACTTAAGGCCTAAATATATATAATAATTAATAATAATTAGTAGACATTTAGTCATGGAAATATCGTGAATGACCATAATCCTTTCAATTAGCAGTTATAAGCAACCTCCACACTCTTCCATGCATTGCCTCGGATAATTGTTATCTTTAATGAACATATTTAGGGTAATAGAGTCTATTTTTAGATAAGGTTTACCTCATAAATATCATATTCTTACCAATATTATTCAATTCTATCTACTTATCACAATTATAAAATAGTGAAATGGCTCAATTAGGCCTCTTCCATGAAGCATTTAGTAGTCACCTCTTGCTCGCATGTTGATTAGGTTTAATAAACTACCTAGATCCTCTAAAATGGACATCTATGTTGAGCCTAATCAACTAAATATATAGTTATAAGAGTTATATTATCATGCATTAACTCCATAGCATGCTTTTATGCCTATTAACATCTCCCTTTTATTGGTTAATTAGTCCTATTAGACAATTAGCGTAGTCTCTTGCCTATTTGTTGCTTGGATGGCTATGAGGACTAAATGATATATTCAAAATAATTGAGTGAGATTGTTTCCCATCTAAACCAACATAATATACCAAAACTTAGGTTCTCTAATAATCTCACATTAGTAATTCTACCTTGTTTAGATGACTAAGTCAGCTTTGTTTAGCACATTTAGACTGTGTATTTGGAACATCATTATATGAAATTTTTTAGATAGAATTTTAAGTGTTTCATGATTTAAGAAGGTGAAATATGTCTCATATTATCTCATATAATTATTTTTAACACTTGATTTAGTTTTTCACCTTGGATTCTCCTCAAAACCTTGTAGAACTATAGTTTTAGAGGGGGGTCTGTATAATAGTCCATATAAACTAGTACTATGGATGGGATCCCATGAGAGTGTAATATATGATCTAAGTTTTTATCAATCCATTCTAGTTTAATTAGATGCATTTTATCCTAGATATTTTAAATCAGGTCACTATTAGGATTTTAGGGGAGTTTAAGGTGGTTTGGGTTCTTAACAATGGTTCATAAAGGTTAGGAACTTAATATCTAAACTAAAGCCACTTATATATTCTAAAAAAGGTCCATAAATATCCAAAAGTGATCATCTCCCCATGCAATAGTTCTATATGGTTATGATCTCATCAAGTTTTTCCTTGGGTGATAAATGTGCATTATGAGTAGTCTCAAGGCATGTTTGAGCCAAGGTGACCAATTTTGACCCTTTATATATAAACCAATGTTGCTCACACACATGAAACATATTGAAATTAATATTCTTGGTGGTTTTAGGTGTTATCTAATCTCCTTTAGTCCTCTATTTCAAACATTAAGTGGCATGCCTTGAGGAAGGTATTAAGTTAATAGGCCTAAAGGTTCAGCTGTTATATCTTGACACCAAACTAGAGATATGAGGCTCTTAGACACATTTAGTGACATTAAATTCACCCATTAGGTCCCTCAGATCAATTTTACTATATTTATTAAGTCACTTATCTCCTTTTTGTGTACATATAGTCCTCTATCCAGGCACTTAGGTAGGTTTACAAGTGACTTTTAGACACAAAGACTCCTATAGCTGGGCACTGAGTATTTATTTGAGACCTATGGATTAATATCCCTCCTTAAAAATACATAGGATATGCAACCTTCATCTATTCTCTTATATTTAAGATTAGATTAGTTCTTTTAGGTATGATCTATACATCACATACCCTGCACATGCCAACTAGTAGACCATTTGGGTGCTTAGGTGACTTAGGAAGACCATTAAGACTATTTCATAGCCCAAATTATCCACCTAAGGGTGTTTTAGGTTATAACTCACTCATCAGGTCTTGGTCAAGGTTTAAAGAGGGTTCTGAAGGTCTACCATCTTAACTGTGACTCATAAAGTACATACCCCCAAATTAAAACTTATTCCCATGAACATCTAGCCCATAGACCCCATCAAATCTCCTAAATAGTAATGGGTCCCATGTAGACTATATGGTGAGATATGATGAAAGATGGTGTGCTTTGATCTCCTTATCAATCAATTTTTATAGTTTATAATGTTAAGGTTTATTCATAGAGTTAAGACCCTGAATCCCACTTTCTCCTTCATGGATATTGAGTGCATATGGGCACCCAACTCCCCCTAAGAGAACTATGTCTAAGTCCTTTTGTCATGAAAAATATAAGTGTTGAAAGTGGTAACTCGACATGGTTGTTTAGGATAATGGAGCTTGATAAGGTGATAAGACCAATATGGGCTATCTCTTTGCATTATCTTACTTCAAACACCTCCTTCAAGACCTATTTAATCATTAGACATCTTCTCATATCCTTTAGTTTATTTTGAGGTTTAGATTTTCCCCAGAGGTGAATATGGGGTCTTGAGGGTTCAAGGTAGATTTAGGCCTTATAGTCTCATACTGGGCTTTGGAACCTCAACCCACATATAGGTGCATTTTTAGCCTAAATGATAACATAACATCCTACTCATTATAATTTAAACTTTATTCACTTATCCTTATTTTCCCAAACCATCATATCAACCCCTCTCTCTCTCTCTCTTAAGCTTGCCTTAACAATCACTATCTAGTATAAATTCTTGTAATAATTAGTGGTGGAGATCTAAGTATCCATTTTTATCTCTTTGTAGTGATGGAATTAGGACTTATGTGACATGTTTTCAATAATCAGTGATATAATTTGGGCTTGGAATCCTCAATTCTATGATTAAATCCACTCACATAGTCATTCATTAAAGACTATGTGTTCTGGATGTCCAACTTAGACCAGACAACTTTCTAACTTGGACACACCATCATGTGAGACTTTGATGGGTATATATGTTATCATCATCTTGGAATTACCATTTATATGTCTACTAATATTTACATTCACATCAGTTTGGCACTCCAAGATGACTAAGTAAACTTGGTCCACTAAAGATCCCTAAGTCAACTTGATTGATCATTCCTTAAAATTACTTTTCTTCTCAAGGTCATGAGTTTTATACCCTACCAAACATAATATGAGTTCTCTCTTCCATGGCATCTTACATCTCATATCCAAATTTTATAAGAAGACATTTTTAGTTTTGATTTTGGTGGAGTTTTATTGTGATTATAAATGGAGCCTAACCACTAGGTGAACTGAGTAGAAGGAGGGATCCAATGTCATGTTTGAAACTCTAGTGATTTTCCCTGAACCCAAATGACACCCATTAGGATATACAAACTCACAATATATTACCTTTCTCTACATCTTGAGACTCTATTTCATATGGTTATTTGAAACCCTTTGAAGACTAATTCTAATTTGGCTTCTTGTAGGTGATGATTATATTTTCTCAAACACCTATATAGGTCCTTTTCATATAGTCTTAATGGATTATTATGGTTTCATATAATATTTAGATGTGATTTCAAACTTTAAGCATTGGTATAGGGGCTAAAACCTATATGTGGTAGTTATAAGGCCTTTTGGAGTTTTAACTTGGGACTCAGAGATCATTATGAGGTGAATGATAGTGATGAGATAATCAAATGATAAGGGTTCATTGGGAGATTAAAATGGACTATTGAGTCATACTCAATATGGAGTAAAAGTAATTTAGGCATCCCTAATCATAGACTTAATAGAGTAAAAACATTTATAGCTCATCAATAAGGAATATTTAATGATAAATGGAAACTTGGGACTCTCCTAATACCTCAAATTTTTCTAAACAACTGTAACTTCTACTAATCATGTTTATGAAGGCCTTGGAGGGATAGATGATAGTTTATTGACAATGAGAGATGTTGAAATTTTTATCTTAAAAAAGTCAAAATATCTAGTACCCTAAGGGAGATCCATTATTTTTTTGGAAAAATTCCTTAAAATGACCTAGGACACTCATTTCCCAAAGCCCGATGAAAACCATAGATATGGGTATAATTTGTAACTTACAAACTTGTAATT
This sequence comes from Torreya grandis, assembly GCA_037957365.1. Classification (NCBI taxonomy): domain Eukaryota; kingdom Viridiplantae; phylum Streptophyta; class Pinopsida; order Cupressales; family Taxaceae; genus Torreya; species Torreya grandis. The sequence goes on from JARHVA010010111.1 coordinate 63,983, forward strand.
TACATCTACACCTCCACTTCCCACTTTACTCATAGTTAGAAGATATCAAACATTGGAATGAAATTTTTAACTTACAAACTTGAAAATTATTTCCCAACCTCTACTTCCTACATAAATCATTCCAAATAGAAATTAGAACTTTGGTTGCAATTTACAACTTGCAAAGTTTCAAATTGCAACTATAGGTATGCTTCCCACCAAACAAACCCTATAAAAAAATAGATATTGGAATGAAATTTACAACTTGAAAATTGAAAAATACATTCCAATCTCTACTTCATACGCATCACTCCAACCAAAAACTAGAACTCCAATTGTAATTTGCAACTTACAAAGTTAAAAATTATAACTTGATTCCTGCTTCCCACTGACTACCCTTCTTATAGAAACTAGAACTCTGGTTGTAATTTAAAACTTTAAAAGTTATAAATTATACCTCAAGTCATACCTTCCCATTTTCAAATAGCCAAACTATCCTATGGAGAGTGGAGGTCAAAGTGCAAATTGCAAATTTATAAAATTACAAAGTTTCTCATAGACTTTGAATTTTTGAACCTCCAGCCGACCACTAAATTAGGGGCATTTAATACAAATGTTTTATATAAATAAAGTAAGGTTAAATTAAAATCATTATTTACTTTCTAATTATAAGATTAGATCTATGTGCCTTAAACCATGTGTTGAAACACAACTATCCACTAAGAGGGGGGTGAATCAATAGATTGACTAACTTAGTCCTTTTAAAAAAAATTTAGTACAAACTAAAAATATATGTAGAGATCACATACACATAAATATGAATAACAATAGATATATTGTGGGAAACCCAATATTGGAAAAACCACCATGAGAATATTTGTTAGATTCTACTATTCTAATCCAACCTCATAATAAAGAACCTCACTGGTTATAATGTTTAAGGGTACTGACCCTAAGGAGAAACCAATCCCCTGATTTAAGAGCACCTACTCAAAATAAGCACCAACTCACTAACCGAGCATAAAATTAGCTTATTTGATGGCACCTAGCAATTAGATAGATGCTATGGATCTATAAATCTAGATTATAATGTTTGATTCATAAATAAATCAAATTTAATTCTCTATTATAGGTCTAGTCTATAACTCTTCATGCTCTACACATTTCTATCCTCTTTTCTTCTTTGTCCCTCTCTCATTATATGTCTCTATATTTATCAATTAGACCCAATTTTAATTACACCAGTAGCATTTTCATGTATCCTAGATGACATATATATAAGAATTTAATCTAGGGTTTATATATTTTCTGTGTTCAAACTTGTTTTCTAACACATCACATTCAATTCTGTTGGACTTTAGTTCCTATATTTAACAACAAGTTTATCGCATCTTGAACTCATGCTTTACCACAATGATTCTTGGTCTCATTAATATTTTTAGAATATATTGGGATTTATTTTTGATGCACATTCCATATTTCACAAATTTAATTAAATATATCAATCAATTACATTATTTGTGTTGTATTTTATGGCTTAATTGCATGTTCCTCTACTTGACCATTAGGATGAACATATATTTAAATATTGACCATTGATATTAAGTTTTGTGCCATGATCTATTGATCCAAATTCAATTTTATCAACTTTAAAATTCATCTATAAGATCAATTTTTAATGGGCTTACATGCTCTGTTAGATCCTTGTACACTTCCAAGCTTTAATGTTCCAACTTTAAAACACTTATATGAGCTCCCATGTGACATTATATATTCAAATATGCACTAAATTTAACTCTATATAACCTTAAACATCAAGATATTAATCTCATCTTGTTGCTTCTTATGTATTTGGAATGAATAAACTCCATTAATGTCGATAAACTAGCTTAGTCTTTAACTCACCTCTGTGTCGATAATCATCAAACACTTTATCCCATTGATTCCACTTTATATATTATATCTTTATTGCATTATCACATGCTCATTGTTAGATATTATAACAAGCTTGATCTTTATCTCAGTTTAACATTAAAATTTGACCACTTGTCCTCATCTCACTGCATCCTAACATCTTGGAGCAAATGTGCTCTATTGATCTCTTTAAGAGTTTATCAAAATTTACCTTGTGAAAATTTGACTATGGGAACCATTTCAATCTTCCAATAAGGTCAAACTTACACCTTTATATATTTTGCTTCACTCAACTACCTATTCTAAAATTTAAACAATATAAACTAGGCATAATCATGAATAAACCCATATGCTCATTTATTCTTGAATCTTTCATGAATGTAATATATAGCTCTATTAATCTACTCACTCAGATTATTATTCCATAGAGCCAACTATGCATATAATTTCTTGGAAGGCCAACTTTATTCTTGCATAACTTTTGTTGTACTTAGTCACATGACTTAAAATTTGGCATATAAGATCCACTCACATAGGGGATTCCATCCATATATCAATATACTCTTAAAAACTTCATATGTGAAAGATATGACATCATAAAAATTCCTTCTCATCTTTTCTTAACATATGCAAACTTGATTGTGGTAGAACACTATCAAAATGCTTGGAAGCCCAACATTGCACATACATATCTTTTATTGTGTTACATCACGTGACCTGAGATTTAGTACATAGAAACTAGGCACAAAAATAAATAAACCCATATGATCATTTTGTCATGACACCTCCATGTGTTTGAATGATAACCTCATCAAAATAATTACTTGGATCTACTTAAACCCTATTATAAATTTGGATATGTATGGAAACTTAGTGAATTTTTTTTGAGTATCCAAGTTTACATCCTCGTATCTTCAATTACATTTCATCACATGAATTCAAATTTGGTGCATAAAAAATAGGGACTAATGTGATCAAAACCATATAGTCAACTCCCCTAGACTCATCGACATGTGGAAATGGTGATTTCAACAATCTGCCTACTTAGATTTTATGCCACTAGACCTAAAATGTCTAGATGAACAAAATGAAAAATTGAATGAATTCTAATCATGCACAGAAGTAATCCATTCATCCTTGACTTGTGATAATATCCATTGCACATCCTCAAATCACCATACTCATTTTTGAAGATCAATGACATCTATAATTCCAATAATATCCCTTTTGGCATCAATGACAATCATATTGCCAATAATTTCCCCCTTTATCATTAATGGAAAACTAAATGCTCTGATCTTCTAATACTCTAATCCTTTTGATTGCATTGGATTATGATGAGTGTGAACTAAACATATTCATACCAAACTTACTCACCCTTAGGTAATGGGACATTTTACTCAACTCAACTTGGACACATGCTCAGCTCTTTCAAACTTTTAGATAGAGCATTTACACTTTTTCTCCCCCTTTGACATCAATGGCAAAGGGACTCTACCTCATTGTTTGTCCAATTTTTTCTCCCCCTTATTAGATAAAAGAGATTATCCAAGAATCTATAACCATCAACTCATTATAAATTTTTAGAAAGTATACATACCTGAGTTGCCTTTTATCTCTTTTTCTAGGGTTCAACAAAGTTTCTATGATTCTCCCTCTGAACTCATGCCCTATCATTAGGATCTAGCGATGTGATGTAGGATCCACCAATCCCAAATTCTATCTCAAATACTTATATAATTCCTCAATAATAGGTTTGGTGAATATATTTGTAACTTGACCTTGAGTTGACACATAATCCATTGTGATCTCTTCATCTACACCCTTTTATCTTAAAAAATGATGATTAATATGTACTTGGTTATAGAATACACCATTGAATTCTTTGATATTTTAATAGCATTTTAATTATCACAAAGAATAAATATAGGCTATTTTTACTCTATCTTTATGTATTTGAGTGTTTTATTCATCCACAAGACTTGAGTATAATATGTCACTATTTCAACATACTCTAATTCTACTGTAGAAAAAGTAAGTGACTCTTGTTTTTTGCTCAACCATGAAACAAGTCTATTTCTGAGGAAAAATACACCACCACTAATGTTTCTTCTATCATCCACACTTCCTTCCCAATCATCATTTGTATATGTTGTCAAAGTGAAATCTTTACTTTTATAATACCATAGGCCATAGTCAATTGTGATCTTGATAAATATAAAGATTCTTTTCATAACATTGACATGTGACTCTTTAGGAGAATTTTAAAATATTGAAACCATGTATACTTCTTGCATGATATTATGTCTTGATGTAGTTAGGTACAATAAGTTACCTATCATTGATTTATACATCATCTGATTTGCATCGAGGTATTCATCCTCTTTTCTCAACTTACATCTAGTTGTCATGGGAGTACTTATTGGTTTTATATCTTCCATTCCAGACTTCTTGAGCATTTCCTTAGCATATTTGGTTTGGGATATAAATATCCATTCATTAGTTTGTGTTGTCTGTAGACCAAGGAAGAAATAAATTTCTCCAAACATAGACATCTCAAACTCACTTTGCATTTGTGTAGTAAATTATTTTCACATTATATTATTTCTACCACCAAAAATGATGTCATCTACATAAACAAAAGCAATCAACATATGCTCACCATCTAATTTGAAGTATAAATTACTATCTGAACATCATTTATTAAATCCTTGTTATTGTAGGTACTAGTATAATCTTGAATACCATGTTTTAGGTGCATGTTATAGACCATATAGAGATTTCTTGAGTCTATACACATAATGTTCTTCCTTTGATATCTAAAAACCTTCAAGTTTTTCTATGTAGAATTCATCTTCTAGGTTCCCATTCAAGAAAGTAGACTTAACATACATTTGATAGACATTAAATTTCTTGTAAACATAGAATCCTTGAAACATTATTATAGCTTCCAATATATTAATTGGATAAAATTTTTCCTCAAAATATATGCCCTCAAATTATGCATATCCTTTACACACAAATCTTACCTTATTTCTTATGATAGTTCCATCCTCATTCAGTTTTGTTTCTAAAGCCCCATTTTATACCTATTACATTCTTGTTTGAAGGTCTTGGAACTAAATCCCAATTTTTGTTCTTCCTAAAGTGGCTCACTTCATCATCCATGGGTTTTATCCAATTCTCATCCTTGATGGGTTTAACATAGCTCTTAGGCTTAATTTTAGACATTAGAGCAAAAGTTACTTGCTCCTTATTTTGTGAAATTATTCTCCTTGTCTAGACTTTTTTTATTTTTATTTATAATGATCTTCTATATAGGATGATCCTTTTAAAAAAATATTATAGGTGCCTTTTCATTTAATTTCTCATTCTCTTCATTAGCTAATTCTTCTTCAAAATCTAATTATTCAATATAGATTTCTCTGTTAGGTTTATCTTGTTTCAAGCCTTCTTCAACTGTGACATTGATTCTCTCTATTATTTTATGTAGCCTTTTGTTGTAACATATGTAGGCTTTGATTTGGGTGGAATAACCAATAAATATTCCTTCATCACATCTTGATTTAAAGTTTCCTAACTTGTCTTATTTCCTCTTAAATTAGCATTTGATTCCAAACACTCTAAAATACTTAACAGATGCAGGCTTTCCATACCATAGTTCATAGGGAGTTTTATCATTATTTACCCTTAGTTGAACTTTTTTCAAGATATATAATACTATGTGGACTACTTCTCTCTAGTATCCATCAGGTAGCTTGGACTATTTTAACATTGTTCTAGTCATCTCCTTGACTATCCTATTATTTCTTTCAACAACTCCATTCAATTATGGAGTCCTTTTTATAAAGTAATGCCTTTTGATTCTATACTTCTCATAGTACTCTATGAACTCATTAGAGGTGAATTCACCACCATTATTAGATCTGAAGCATTTTAATTTTTTCCAATCTCATTCTCCACCATGGCCCTAAAGATCTTAAATCTCTCAAATGCCTATGACTTGTCCTTAAAAAATTTACCCATGTCATTATTAAGCAATAATCTACAAATAACATGAAGTATCTATCTCCTTTAGATCCTCTTATCTTAGTAGGATGACAAGGATCAGTAAGAACTAATTCTTGTGGATTTGTAGTTGTATACTCCTTTGTTTTAAAATTGACCCTTATCTACTTGCCTTGTTGACATTATTTTCAAGTAGTGTCTATAGGTTTAGTTATCCTAGACATGTGTCTAACAAACTTATTTGAGATTACCATTATCAAGTTGTCAAAATTGACATGGCCCATTCTTCTATGCCATAACTAACTCTCATAAATCTTTCCTATTAGGAAACTATTACCATTTAATTCAATAAGACTATAGATATTTCTTTCAATTCTTTTTCCTTCTATAACTAGTTTTCTATATCTACTTAACTTGTAGCTTATGTTTTAAATGTTACCTCATATCCATTGTCACACATTTGGCTGACACTTATTAGATTATAATTCAATCCTTCAACATAAAGGACATCATGTGTAGGTGTTTTTCCATATATGTTTAAGGTAGAAAATACCTATGATATTTATTATAGTGTTTTCTCCCATACTGATAGATCCTTCCTTACATTTACTCAATTTTATGAACTTGACATTGTCACCAGTCATATGTTTTGAGAAACAATTATCTATTACCCATAAATTCTGCTCCTTGGCATGTAGTGCAGTTTGCAATCATAAATTGATCTTTCACTTTCCACACATCCTTGGGTTTATTATTTGTCTTATTTTTATCCTTTTCATATACTTGTGAACCTTTCTTCACATTGGGAGGAAAGCCTTTCTTCTAACTTTGTGTTTTTATTCTTAAAAAGTTTGTTATACATTTTTTAGCTATGTGACCAAAACTATTGCAATTATAACATATTAGATTTATATCTAACAAGGGTACAAATGATTTTTTTATTTTTATTTTCTTTTCCTTTTAGGTAAAAATATAAAATCAATAGCCATATGACCAAACTAATTATAGGTATAAAAATAACCATAGAAAGATGAGGAATACTTGGTCATAACATTTCTTTGTGTAGGATGAGGAGCTATTCTAAATTTTGGCTTCTTCAAGTATTTCACCCTTATGAAACCATTTGAATTATCTACCTTTGTCTTCTTCTTTTATCATTTATATTTATTAAAATTAGTAGTGATTTTTTGTATATCTATGTCCTCGGAATATTTCTCTTTCTTTGCTCCTAATTCTCCTCCTACTTTGAAGTTGTGATATAGGTTAATAGATATACTAGTTATGGAACTTTTTCCTTTTTCATAACCAAGACCAGATCTCTCTTTTGAAGACTTTTGAGAGTTTATCAAATCATCAAGAATCTATGATCCTCATTTTATCATTAGACCTTTGTCTATTTGATCTTTACCTTCCTCAAGTTCTTTTCTTAAGGCTAATATCTCTACTTCTAACCTCATGCACTTAGTAGATTTAGATTGTAGTTCAAGTTTGACTACATTTTATATTATTTTAGCCTCTTAAACTTGTGTCTTTAGGATAACCACCATTTGATTAGATTTTTTAAGACTTTTGGACATTTTATCAATTTCATTTTAATCAAGCTTCATTTATTTTTAATTCTCTTTTCTTAGCTTATCTATTTCATCTAAAACATAGATGAGTTCAAATTCTAGATCCACTTCTCCTTCTTGTTCTTAATTTAAGTCTTAAAATTAATTTTTATCCATAGAATTTGATCCTAATTTCATTAATAGGACTTCCTTTCCTTAGCCATAAAATTATTTTGATGGTCATCATCAGATCTATCACTATCATCCAATGAATCACTATCTTCTTTTGTGTACAAACCTTTTTTATTTTTGAATAAGTTCTTCTTTGAATAGTGGTGTTTCATATTTTTAATATCATATTCTTACTAAAATTTATCCTTTGTTATAAGGGCATTTAGTATTAAAATTTCCTACTTTACCATAGTTAAAAAATTTAAAGGGTAACTTACCTTTGTATTTTCTAGACCCTCTTCTTAATCTTCTAACAAATTTGGTTTCTTCATCGGTATCCTTAAATCTAGATATAGGTGTTTCTAATTTTACTAGTTTGCATACTTTGAATGAAAATTCTCTCTTGAAGGTATCTATTTCTCCCATTCTCATCTCATAGGCTATGAATGGTCCATGTAACTAATCAATAGTGAGTTTATCCATATGTCTTGTTTCCTCTGTTGTAGAGATTTTTGAGTCATAACTTGATGGTATAGATATTAAGACATTTTTTAAAATGAAAGGATGTTTCATCTTTTTTCCAAGGCCTATGATTATATTGAATATTTCATCTACTCTCAGGAGGTAGTCTACAATTTTCTCTTCATTCATTTTAAGGCTTTCAAACTTTCCTTTGAATGTTTATAGTTTGGCCTAATTTACCTTTTCATCACCTTCATAGATGCTCTTTAATTTTTTCCATATATCTTGTACATTTTGAAAATGCACAAATTTAATAAACTCTAAATTAGACAATCCACAAAGGATAGAATTCTGTGTCTTAGCATTGCTCTCATATGCCTTCTTTGAACCTTAATCAGTAGGAGTTATAATAGGGGATATATATCCATTTACAAAATACATCTATAAACCAAAACATAATGAAGATAAATATTATTCAATTATTATGATCTAAATGCATAGTTTTATCCATCAAAGAGAAGTGTTATATTTGAGGAAGATCCTTCTTGACTATCTATTTATGTTCACTATCCAAGATCTACCTCAATTGATTAAGATTCTTATAATGAACCATGGCCATGATACCAATTGTTGGAACACAACTATCTACTAAGAGGGGGGGGGGTAAATTAGTAGATTGACTAACTTAGTAATTTTTAAAACTTTTTAATGTAGAATAAATATATATATATTGGTCACATACACACAAATATACATAACACTAGATATACTATGGAAAACCCAATATGGGAAAAACCACCATGAGAATAGATGCTATAATATACTATTCTAATCTAGCCTCATAATAAATAACCTCTCTAGTTACAATGTTTAAGGGAACTGACCCTAAGGAGACACTGATGCCCTGATTTAAGAGCCCCTGCTCTAAGGAAGCACCAAACTCCCTAAATGAGTAACAAATTAGCTTATCTGATGGCACCTACCAATAAAATCTATGTTATGGAGATATAAATCCATATTACAATATTTTATTCATAAATAAATCCAATTTAATTATCTATTACAAGTATAGTATGTAACTACTCATGCTCTATACATCTCTCTCCTCTCCTCTCCTCTCTTCTCGTCTCTTCTCTATCCCTCTCTCTCTATGTCTCTATATTTATCTATTCAACACAATTTTAATTAAACCAGTAGCATTTGCCTATATCCTAGATGACACATATATAATACTTTTATCTAAGGTTCATATCTTTTTTATGTTCACACTTGTTGTTAACACATCATGCTCAATTCTATTAGACTTTAGTTCCTTTCATTAACAACAAGTCTAGCACATATTGAACTCATGCTTTACCACCACAATTCTTGGTATCATTACTATTTTTAGCATATACTAGGCTTTGGTTTTGATGCACATGCTATATTATACAAATTTTATCAATTATAGTAATCAATTTCATTATTTGTACCATATTTTATGGCTTAACTACATGTTCATCTGCTTAACTATTGGGATGAACATATATTTAAATATTAACCATTGATCTTAAGTTTTACACCATGATTAAATGATCCACATTCAATTTTATCAACTTTAAAACATGTATGTTAGATCAAGTTTAGGCAAGCTTATGCACTCCATTATATCCTTATATGTTTTTGACTTTAATGTTCCAAATTTAAAATGCATCCATTGGACCTTTTGATCTGATATCTTATGTGTCATTATATATTCAAATATGCATGATATTTACCTCTATCTAACATTAAACATCAAGCTCTTAATCTCATCTCATTTCTTCCTAAATTTTTGGAATGAATATGCTCCATCGATCTTGATAAACTAGCTCAATCATTAACTTGCCTTTATGTTGATAGACATTGATCACTTTATCCCATTGAGTCCACTAGATCTATTAGATCTTTGTTGCATGATCACATGCTCACTATTATATATTTTGACAATCTTGATCTTTATCTTAGTTTAACATTAAACTTTAACCACTTGTCCTCATCTCACTACATCTTGACATCTTGGATCAAATGCGCTCTATTGATCTATTCAAGAGTTGCTCAAATTTTACCTTGTGAAAATTTGAATATGGCAACCATTTTAATCTATTTGTAAGGTCAAATTTTCACCTTCATATATTTTGCTTCATTCAACCACCTATTTTAAAATTTAAACCATATAAACTAGGCATAATCTTGAACAAACCCATATGCTCATTTCTTCTTGAATCCTTCATTTGTACAAGATATAATACCATTAATATTATCACTTGATTATTATACCATAGATACAACTATGAATAAAACTATTTGGAAGTCCAACTTTGTTCTTGTATAAATTTTGTTATGCTTAGTTGTATGACATGAAATTTGGTGCATAAGATACTCTCACATAGGGGATTCCTTCCATATATCAAGATAGTCCTAAAATCTTCATATTTTAAATATATTCCATCATCAAAATGCCTAATTAGATTTTCTTAACACATGTAAATTTGACTGTGGGGAAACTCTATCAAAATTCTTAGGAGCCCAACTTTGCACATACAGATATTGTATTGTGTTACATCACGTGACCTGAGATTTAGCACATAGAAACTAGGCACAAAAATTAATAAAAACATATGATAATTTTGTCTTGACACCTATATGTGTATGAATTCTAACCTCATCAACATGCTTACTTGGCTCTACTTGAACCCTAATGCAAATTTAGCTATGTATGGAAACTTAGTGAATTTTGTATGAGTATCCAAGTTTGCATCCTCATATATTCAACTAAATTTCATCACATGAATTCATATTTGGTGCATAAAAAATAGGGACTAATGTGATTAGAACCATATAACCAAATACCATAGACTCATACACACGTGTAAATGGTGATGTCAGAAACTTGCCTATTTAGATTTTATGCCATTTGACCTAAAATGTCTAGATGAACAAAATCAAAAACCAAATGAATTCCAATAACGCACACAAGCACTCCATTCATCTTTGACATATGATAGGATCTCTTTCACATCCTTAAATCACCATAATCATTTATGAACATCAATGACATCCATAATGTCAATACTATCTCTTTTGACATCAATGACAATCATATTGCCAATAATCTCCCCCTTTATCATTAATGGCAAACTAAATTCTCTAATCTTCTAATAATCCAATCCTTATGGTTGTATTAGCTTATGATGAGTGTGAACTGAATCTATTCATACCAAAATTACTCCCCCTTAAGTAATGGGACATTTTACTCAACTCAACTTAGACACATGCTCAGATCTTTCAAACTTTTACATACTTATCTATGAACATCACTGACATCCATACTACTAGTATTCTCCCTTTTAACATCAATTACAATCATATTTCAAACACCACGACCCTACTATGATGACCATGTTATGATGCCAAACCATGACACCATGTCTTAAAATTAAATTCATTGTTATTATCCCTTCCCGGTATTCCTTTGACATCCTTGCATTATTTGTATCTTTCATTTTTGTTGTCATAGCTAAATTTCCATGTCATATCTTTCTATATGGTAGAATTTTAGGGGTTTTTCCTCTCTTAGCATAAATTTTAGGCTTTTAGTTTATTTTCATAGTGTCATTATGAAGGTTTTCTACTATTTAAAGTTATTCCTTCCATTTTATTTCATTAAAAATGTAGGGTTTTTTAAATCATTATAACCAATCAAATATTCCTTTGAAGATTCCCTACATAATCCCCACAGACTTTTTCACTTGATATCATAATTCCAAAACCCATGGGATTTCCACCTACATTTTCAACCTAAAAAATCCATAAACAATCCTATTGCACCTTGCAAATCCAAATCCTATTGGTGATCTTACTTGCATTTACAATCCTGAAATTTGTCAGAATTTTCATCAAACATTACAAGTGTGTTTTGTAACCACCATCTCTACCAGATATTTTCCCTAAAAAAACAACCCCAATATTCATCAAAAATTTTACTTGTGTTTTGTACCCTCAAATCCCACCAAATCTATAGTTGGTTCTCCCTAAAAAATTTCCTAGAATCCATGTCTAAAAAAGATATGAAATTCAAATGCAAGGGACCCAGTGTCCCACTTATCTTGGAATCCAACATAAATGATATCACTGATAGAGACCTATGTCACATTTGCCTAGGTGATTTATATACTAGATTTAATGTTGAATTTAAAAATGATTGGATTGAAAGCATTTATGACCATGGACTACCTTCAGTAATAGCTTTCCCCTAATAGTGCAGAGCCCTGAGATGGTGCTCACATTGGTAAAACATTACGATACTAAAAAAGAGAAGTGTTTAATGACAAGGGAGAAAGGATTCTAAAACTATATCCTAACTTTATAGACTCATTATTGCTAATCCTTTAATATGAGAGTTATCTTGATATAACTCCTGAATCATCAAAGAAGTTCTATTAGGACATCACTAGATTTTAAAGTGTAATCAATAAATAATGGCTAAAAGTCCTTAGTCCTACATCCATAAGATTTCCCAAAAAACTAGTAAGGATATATTTTAAGGATGAAGTGGGGGATTTAATCATACTCTTGCATAGAGTCACTAGAAACTCTAATGTAAAAAACCTTCAAGACTAGATGTACTAATACATATGGGTAATCCATTAAAACAAGTAGTATATCCACTGGGCACAACTGATAACTAACTACATCCATAAGAAACTAATGCAAATACAAAATATATGGAAGTTCTACATGAATTAATATCTAACCTATATATTAACAAAGGGGAGAGCATTCCAAAGATTAAATAAAATATCCAATGAAGTAAACAAATTTTTCAATTATTACCCTAACCTCACCCTCAAGGCAAGTAGGAAACACTTTAAAAGAGTAAATGATTCATTCATATATTACATCATAGTCATGTTTGATAATGAGATAGAAAGGAATATATTCTCTAATTTTTCTACTTTAGAGATCAAAAACTAGGGATCTTATTTAATTTAATTCCCCACATACTCATATATCAGAGTAAGGGGATTTAGTGGTTGTCCTTATACCCTCCCAAGGTATGTAAGTGACAAATGGGCTTTAATGTAGGTAGATCATGGATACTCACACATTGTTATCAAGAAAACAAAAAAAATAGAATCCATTTTCCCATTAACATAGGGATGTATACATGCCCTTCCTTATCCAAATCCAAATGCACAAATGTTGAAAATAATTAGATTACTTTGAGGGTTCTAGAGGCAAGGCCATTTTATGATGTGAATGGCAACATTAGTAGTGCATTAGGGATTAAAACATATTCCCATGTTCCATACTATGAATACTAATAGGATGACTTTCAATATGAATAAGTGAGACTAAAGGATTATTTTTAGATGACCCTATATCAGATTAAGGCCTTTTAACATGACACCAGTTCTCAAGGACCTAGTAGATGATGAATCCATAGTAAACAAGGTCTACTATGATAATAAAATATTTAATCAACCCTTTCTAGTAGTAAGGTGGTCCATTATTGAGTCCTTATCATTAATGGATAGAACCACCAATGTAATAAATAGAATAATTATTTGGCTTAGAATTAAAGAGTTCAAGGTGACGAAGGAAACATTGATCATCAGTGAGAAGATAAGAGAGCTCAAAGAGAAGGGAGTACCACTAATAATATAAGGTTTTAATAGTAGAACCCTCTTACAATAGGTAGATAGGCCAATGGTATCTCATAAAAAATAAAAATTCAAAGGATAATATAGGATTTTAGTAGCTAAGGAGCAATAATGGATCAATTGATAGTAATTTCATCTAAAGATACAACTACTATTGAGGCACTAATAGTTTCTACTCCTATCTTGATCATATTTTATACTCTTATCTCTATTATATTTTCCCATCCTATCTCTATCATTCCATAAAATTAAACACCTCCTCCTCATATATCCACTCCACCATCACCTCCTATCTCTATTATATTTTCTACTCCTATCTCTATTATATTTTCTTCTTCTTCCATCTTCAAACTCTCAAACTATCTTCTAAAAGTTTGAAGCTTAGCTTACTAAACCTTTCCATCACCTTTGTAAATATTCTCAATTTTTACCCAAGTTTCATGAGCATATTTACATTGCATAACTTTAACAAATTTTGATTCACATAAACCACATAAAATAGCATTTAAATCTATACCATTATTTTCACTTGCCTTCTTTTCTATCAGAGTAGTTACAAGTGTTTGTGGCTCTTCATATTCCTCCACCACTGCTTGCCACATGTTAAATCCAAGGGCCATAAAATAAGTCTTCATCCTTATTCTCCAAAAAACATAATTCATCCCATTAAACAAAGGTGCCTTATTTGTATAAAATCCTTCATGTGATCCAACCATCATGCTTTCCTGATCTACCTTCAAGCTATAAATGTTTCTCACAAGGAACCTACTCTGATACCAATTTTTAAGCACAAAATATAATGAGACAGGGTGGGGGGTGAATCAGTATATTATATATCTTATTTATTAATCAAATTCATTTTATTTAAACACTTAACCACACATTCAAGATATGCAATAAAACTAAAACAATAATATGTACCACACAAGAGAGATAGAGAGAGAGACACCAAATTTTTATGTGGAAACCCAAAGTGGGAAAACCCATGAAGGATAATCTCAAGTATATGAATGAACACTAACTCAAATTACAAAGTTTGTAAGTAACAATTTTTAGGAGCACCAACCCCTTTTTTGAGAACCAACACAATAACTATTTGTGAGCACCAACCCATAGGAGCACCAACCTCTTACAAAGATTTGTGAGCACCAACCCATAGGATCACCAACCCCTCTTGTGTATAAAACACAACTATCTCTCAATGTTTCTTAATCAACAAATGATAGGACTCTACAATATCTCCTAATTTTCTCTCTTTGAAAACAAATACAAACCATGCACTCTCTTTCACATTACAAATGGCTTCTCAAGCCTTTATCTATAGCTTTCCAAATCACCTTTGGCATTCACCCTTTGTGACCCTTCAATCCTTATGGAAAATGGCACCAAAATTTCATGACCCTTTGTATCCTTGCATTTGAAAAGCCATATGGTGACCCTTCATAAGAAAAAGCATCCTTTCCTATTTTATCTTTATCTTGGTGACTTTTCATATTCCTCAAAGTGTCCCTTTATGGAAAAATGTGCCATACCTATTTTGTCTTCACATGGTGACTCTTGTAATTCCTCAAGATGCCTCTTCATGAGAAAATGCATCCCATTCATCTTTCATCTTTTACCCCATGAATCTTTGACTTCTCCATGGGCCTTCTTTTAAATTATACACAACCAAAAATATATTCATTAATATTATATAAATATTAACACACATTAGCCAAGATATGAATATTAAAAACACCATTAAATGTAATGGGGCATTTATCACATATAATACAAGACCTTTGACATCAATGACAATATTTACAACATCTTATATGGATTGAGTACAAAATTGAAGTACTATCGATCATTGCTAAAGAGCTTTATGGAGGAAATGGACTAATTTTTGGGCTCTTTTGATTAGGAAACACTTGGATTATCTCACTTGATGCCTTTGTTGAACTACCCCTATATAAACCTGACTCCATCTAACCATATACATATCATATAGATCTATACTTATCTAAAAACTCCTACAACCTATAAATTTCTTATATTTTCTCATGTTTTCATACCATTAATCATCATTGGAGGGTAAGAAGAGGTAAATTAGGGGTCAAAATGTATTTCAAAACATATGGTATGGTTGGGGAAGCTAAAGGAACATGTTTTCACATGTAGAGGGCCTATTTAGTGTAAAATAAAGTTCTTTGACTTGTGAGAAGACACCCTTAACATAGAAACAATTTGATCATGAAATTATGGGACTCATAGAAGCCTTTGAAGATGTGGTTGATGGTTTTAGTGGCATTTCAAGTTTAAATTAACATAACCTTAAGGTCAAACACCCCATTTAAGATAATATATGATTTCAAATGAGGGATTCAAATATATGTTACTTCAATAATTAGTAATAGACCTTAGAACATGCTAAAGACATAGATTAGGTTACCATCTATTACTTATAAAACTCTTAAACTTTCTAATCAAACCATAACTTATATATATTCAACATATTGGATGAATTCATGATGAGTTATAAATCTATAATAATGGATCATCTTCCTCATGAGTAAATTCAGACTATTAGGACCATTCCAAGGATTATTGTAGACTACCACACATAATTGACATAAGGATATCTCTTGATACAAGTTTAAATAGGGAGTAAGGATAACCACCATGGTAGTTATTGACATGAAAAAACACTTTAAAATACCACCTAGATAAGATAATTAGTGATCTTACTTTGAACTTCATTGACACATCAAAAGGTATGATAAGGGTGACCAAAAGTGAGTTTTGAGTTATCAAGATAGGTTGAATCATCTTTATGTTTGAGAGCACAAACTATTAAACATTACTAGTAACTTTGAAGGCTTGACCTACCTACTAGTCAAGAGGGCCCAGAATCTATTTGCCTAATCACTCATGCTTAGGTGAAGACTCTTTGACTTCACTATCACTTCATGACTAATACCTTGTAGACCTCAAATAATTAAACAATTAACAAGACACGTAACAAGATATAATAAACATAACAAGGACACACAACAAAAATAAATAATAAAAAATAAGTAACTATAAAAACATGTTCTATAGTGCTTGGATGAAGGAAACTAACTATTATGTACAAGATGGTTTTATGATTCTAGAAAAAATACTTGAGGAACACCCCATTGATAAGGATAAGGATTTATTAACCACTTAGTTTGGATAATTATAATTAATTTTTATCTTTATATCTAGTAATGACATATGGCCCACTCTAAATACTATCAAATTTTGAATGCTTACCTAGCTTGGCACGATCTTCATCCCACTTAAGTACAATGTCACCTTTTTAGAATGTCTTTAAAGAGGATCTCTTTTAAAATTATCTATTTAATTGATCTTGATTAGACCACATGGCATCAATTTCATCATCCCTTGTCTCTTCCATCTCCCTCAATTCATTCATCATAACCTCCATTGCATCACTCTCCATGATTTCAATTTGGTGTATAAGTTCTACGGATAACAAGATCAAGTGATATGGCTAACCTTGATTCTTTACCATAGATAATAAGATATGGTGAGTGGAAATAAAACCCATTAGGAGTAATCTTATATGCCCATAATATAATATTTATCTTGGTATGTCACTCCCTTTGGTTATCTTCCATTATTTTTTTATGATCGTAATCAAATTCTTGTTGGTGGACTCTGCTAGTCTATTGCCTTATAGATATTAATTCGATGAATAATTGAGGAAAATACCATGATTAATATCCCAATCACTCACCTTTGAACTAATGAAGGCTAATGCATTATTTGATATGATAGTGGAGGGGACCCCAAATATGGTCACTAAACTATCATAGAACTCCAAGACTAAGTTCTCATTTATCTCCTTAAGTACAACTACCTCTAGCCACCTATTAAAGTACTTAGTTGTCAAAACCCACTTATGTCCTTCACTATATGGGGGATGAATTGTACCTATAAATTCTAGGCCCTACTACATCAAGGGATACTCCAATTAAATAGGCTTGAGAGGCAAGGAAGATAATATTTACTTGTCTATGAACATAACACTTTTTTGACACCTCCTAACCCAAGTATGAGAGTCTTTGAGTAAAATTGACCAGAAACATCTTGATCTTATGACCCTTGATATTGTGGTCTTGGTTACAAAGTTCCCTCTTACAAGACCATCATGAAAATATCCTAAGATCTTATTAAATTTATTAGTTTCTACACACATCAAAATCATACCATCAAAGTCCTTTTTGAAAATTACCCCATCAATCAAGACATAAGGAATGGATTGAAATATGAAGTATCTCTTTCTTAGCCTATTTAAGTCTATAGGGAATTTTTCCATTTGGAGGAACCTCACCATGTTTTTTATATAGATAGAAGGAGATATATGTACAACTACTTATTGATACCCTTAGACTACCAAAACCATTTCCTTATAATCTTTCACATTTAATTATAGGTTTTCACACAGTCTCCTAGCCCTAACCAACTTGGTGACCTTGACTTCTATGTCATATTTCATGCATTTGGTCACTCAACTAGCCCTCTTTTTTCTCAATTCCCTATGAAGGATGAAATACTTAATACTAGGGTGGACTAGCATGACAAAGATTTTATTGTTGGACACCATGTGTCTAAACTTATTAAGGTTTATCATAAATTAAATTACATGTTTTTCAATAAAAGTGTACCTCTCTTCATACCCCTCCAACACTTGGCTAAAGAAGGCTATGAGTTATTGAGTATCTTCATTAATATAAAAGGTGTATCTTATGAAGGTCGATGTCAAAGGTGATTAAGGTTAGTTGGTAGTGTTTGTTGTGTTAAGGTGCATGGAAGAATGTTTTCATGAGAGAAAGAGAAAAATATAATTTGAAGGAAACTAATGTCTTATGTCTACATAGAAGGTATAGGTAATTGATGTCAAGTGCATAAGAAGCCTTGTCATGACATGAAGAGGTATGTGCTTGATGAAATGAATGAGTAAAAAAAATTTAAAGGATGTATGAATTTTTTGATCATGTGAGTAAGGTAAATAATCATTCAGGATAATTTTAGGGTGAGCCTATAGGGGTAAGACCTTCAGGCTAAGTCTACACACAGATCACTCTTAGACCCTACCTAGCCTAATGAGGTATGAAGATAAGATTTAAAGGAAATTATGAACATAATATCATACAAAGATGTCAAATAAGGTATTTTATGCATTATAACAAAGTTTTAGGTTAAGGTTTGAAGGAAAAGTGCATCAAACATTATTTTAGGCCTTTTCAAGCTCATAAAATGAGGTCTCATATCCAAGAAGCACTTTCAAACATTTTTTGGCATGTGTATCCTCTACATGTAATTTTGAGATATTAAGGAGATATGGGTAATTATCTTATATAATATATCTAGGCATTAGTTTTGGATTTAAGTGTTAGTCCTTTATAAATAATCATTAATACCAAACCTATGTTAAACCTCCCTAAAACCCTAATAAGGACCTGATATGAAATATTTTGTTCAAAATATCTCAAGATGGATTAAAATTCATAGATAATATATTATATCATGTACTCAACTCTCCCAGGTATCTCCAAGTGGTGGTGGTTAGTCAAATGAGAGAGAAAATGTACATATATAAGCCTATTTGTTAAAAAGTTGTAGCTCTCAAAAGTTTAATTGGTCAAGAAAAGAAAATGAATGGTAAAATAATATAGAGAATAATTTTACATGTATATTATAATTTTTTAATAGGATATATCCTTAAATTTTTCTAATTTGGTCATCTAAGTAAACTAGTTGTAGACAAACCTAATGGTGTGAATAGTGTAAAACCCATCTAGAGATAGAGAGATAAATTTGAGGGTATATGAATGATAAGTTTGTGAAATAAATTAAATAAAGAATAAATTTGTTAATTTTATGTCATTATTATTATTTTTATAATATTTTAAAGTTAGCGTATATGGTGAAAAAGTTTTTCATAAAATGACATGTTTGGTTTAGATAAGACTGTGAAATATAAGGTCAAAAAATTAGTCTACAAGACCAATATTTTCCATTAGAACATATGAATTTTATATTTTAATATGTTATTGTAATATAATAAGACATTTTTATATATTATTATTCATTAAAATTGTCTACATAGGCATTGGAAATCTAATTCATCATGACTAGTTTTTGAGGTGAATTGGCAGTTCTGAGTAAGTGAGTTGTAGAGATGTTCTTGAGTCTTTATCTCCTAAGTAAATATGTTACAAGAATTTTGTGTGACACTAAGATAATGGATAATATATTTACATGTTTCATTTATCATATTTTAATATCTTAATGTTTTTTACCTTCTTTGTTGTAAGACAAACTTTTGAGGTACACAAGCCTAATAGGGCAGTTTGTCCTAAAAGAGCTTTCAAGGTATGAATGAAGGATTCATGTATAATAAAACATGGAGGATGTCATAATTTATCAATATATAATTTTTTTAATGGATTTTAATTTTTTTGATAAATCCATATTGGTATAACAAGATCAATTTTTAGCATTAAGAGGATATACCTAATGCAATTAGGTCTCCATGAGACCTAGAGGAGGAGTAAGGCCTAATTGAGTTGTTTCAGATAAAACAAAGTTTAAATTATGATTGAAACATGTTAATATGATGTTATAATACATATTTTATGGTTTAAGTAAGATTTTTAACATGTGTGTCCACCAAGTGGTGTGTGACCATGTGTCTAGTATATATATATAAAGGTAGTTTAGGCCTCTTTAGATGTATACAAAATAAGAGAATAAGTTATTACATGGTTGAGAAAAAGGAGGTCTTGAAATGATTTATAGACATTAAAAAATAGTATATGTGCTAATGTGGTAAAAATTAATTAGGTGGATGAGTTGGTGCTGAGTTACTTAGGGAGTTGCTTCTTCCTTATAAGTAGGTGCTTGTTAAAGCCTAGTCAAGTGGGTGCTTGACTTTATTGGGGTTGGTTATCCAAGTTGAGTTTATGCTCAACTAAATTTTATATTTTGTTTCATAAGAAAGTATTGTATTTGAATATATCATAGTGGGTTTTCTTCCCCTTGAGGGTTTCCTACTCGGATATGTTTTTCCTTATTTCATGCTCATGTAAGTAGTTCTTTATGCATTACTATATCACTATGTTGATTTTATGGCTCAAGAATGTTAAAGTATAATTTAATGAAAATTTATAAACATTGATTCACTACCCACTCTTTGTGACTATGATTCTAATAATTGGTATCATAGCCTAGTCCTTTGAAGTAGGCCTAATAGATTAAAGGAGATCATAAAAGCACAAACATGTTTATTCATCTAGTACAAGGAGGTTTCTCAACTAGCAAGGCCCATCTCTTTAGTGGGACTTGTATACACATAATATTTTCAAATTTTTATCAAATAATGACATTTTAAATCTTGCAATAACCCATCAATACTAAATCTCTCTGAGTGCATGCCTTAAAAGGTGAACTGAGAAAGAGGTGGGTAGACCATTGGTGTTTCATAAGATTGTTGTCCCTTATTTCCACTTATTATCAATCCAAATATCTCCTAAAAACCATTCCCTAAGTTATTACTCATATTTTTCATACTCTTCTAGTCTTTTCCCACTTTCCATCCCCCTTTTCCTAACCTTTATCACCTCTCAATTGCTCACTATACTCAGTTGACTAGGTTAACCCTAAATATTTTTGGGTAAAATTCATTTAGGGTTGAGGTCAGCTCTTGTCTAACCTAACTATGACCTAGGAAATTATTGTCCATAACTATACTAGGTTAACTGGGTTGACACTATTGGCTAAAACTTTTGAAAGGGATTACGGTTAAATCCACCTATATATACAAGATCATTTCATCATTATTTACATAATGAACATAAGTTATTATTTGCTTGTGCTTCTTTACAATCTTCTCTTCCACCAGTTTACTTGAGGAGTCTTAGCTTAGGTTTTATACTTGGAGAATATAGTCTTGTGGAGAAGTCTTGGATGCTTTACCCTTTATTAGTGATCCTTACAAACCACAATACCCTCTTTCAAAGCCATTTTGTCTAAGGGAGAGATTGAATCTTGATAGGTTAATCTTCCAAGTAAGTATTCTCTAACTTTTCTCCTCTTTTTAGTAGATATAAGTATCATAAGTATTGGCTTAAAATAATATTGCTATTCTCTTTCCATGTATTACGGTCTTACTCATACATAACTTAATTAAGATTCTCCTATGCATATTTTTTTGTTTACTAACCTCTATATTATGCCATGATCTTTTGTGAGCACTATATTAGACCTTAATTTAATTTTTATTAGTTTAGTGAATATAAAACATAGGACCTAGCTAGGGTTATTTCATGATTATGCTTGAATGGAGGATTTCAAACCCTCCCTAG
Organism: Torreya grandis; assembly: GCA_037957365.1. Taxonomy (NCBI): domain Eukaryota; kingdom Viridiplantae; phylum Streptophyta; class Pinopsida; order Cupressales; family Taxaceae; genus Torreya; species Torreya grandis. The sequence goes on from JARHVA010010111.1 coordinate 86,147, forward strand.
CATTGTGTATTATGATAAGAGATACCCTAATTGGGTCTAGCAGATCCCCATATTGGTCATGTTCCTAATTATCTAATATATCCCTATTTAAAAGTATATAATATGATCTATCTTATTTGAGTTAGGATTGATATATAGATATGATGCATTTTTGATTTCATAAAGGACTAACTATGAATATTGGAGCATTAAAATGAAGACCTATCTAATGTCCTTGGGATATGACATATGACAATCTATTGTTGATGGATTCACTCCACCTCCTACACCAAAAACTAATTCAATAATAAAAAAGCAAATTGAAAAAAACTATAATGTAATGAATGCCATCCCATGTGGTATTTTAGATGCATAATTTTTAAAGGTCATGAATTGTGATATATCCAAGTAATTTGGGAAATTTTGAAAAAAATATATGAAGGAGACATTGTTGGCATGTCGTTGTCATTAATGTCAAAAGGGTAAACCATGAAAAATAAAAATGATCATTGATGTGAAAGGTCTATTTGGTCAAGTGTTTAAACATGATAGTGGATATACATAGCCTATTGAGAGTGTGTTATTAATTGGTAGAATGATGTTGTCAAAGGTGATTAGTTGTAAAGGTTGATGTCAAAGGATGTTAAAGGTGTATCATGTCAAAATTGACTATGAATAATATCAAGAAGCATATTATGAAGATTAATGTTAATGGTAGCTATAAATAGATGGAATCATAGTTATATGAAGAGGTATGTGTATGGTATGGCATAATAATAACATGAATAGTTTTAGTATGAGGCATGAGATAAGATGCATTTAAAGGAAAGAGAGAATTTGAAGGAAAGATACAATTTAAAGGAAAGAGAGAATTTGAACATAACTATTATATTATGGTTGAATTAAGGCATAGATCATGGAAGGGTGATCCATGTGAAGGAAGCTTAGTTAAATTAATGAACAAAGGTATGTGATGTGATATGATCATTGAGAGAGATGTCAAGTCATATAAATATTGGACATGTGGTTTTAGGTCTCTATGAGGATATGGAAGATTTTTTTCATAAAAATGGAATGGGGTAGTGATATGAGTGTGTTATGATGTCTTATGTCTTCTTGTTTGATGTTTTGTTGAGGTCATGACATGTAATGAATAGGTCAAGGTGTCAAGTGGATTAAAAGCTTGAGCATAGTCATGACATAATGAAGGTATGAGTTGGTGACATGATGAGGTGAGTAAAACAATGCATGTGAATATTATATGTATATTTTTAAGAATGTGATTAATTTGTATAAGCATCCATGAGAGTCTAAGGGTGAGCCTATAGGGATAAGACCTTTAGACCAAGTCTACACCTAAACAAATCTAAAACCCTACCTAGATTAATGAGGTATAAGGATCAAATTTGAATGTGAATGTGTGAATTATAACATGGATATAGGTAACTCAATTTTTTTTAAGAATGATCATGAATTATGAGGTCATTATTTGTAGGAAATGGCATGAAAAATGGTTTTGAGGTCTCTCAAGTGTACAAAATGAAGGTATACAAACCCGAGAAGGACTTTTATGTATTTATTGGTTCATATAACCTATGAATGGTAATTTTATATATTAATTGGATATGGGTAAGGGTCATAGATAATATTTATAATCATTGGTTTTGGATATAAGGTGTAGTCCTTTATGAATAATTGTTAACACCAAAACCTGTGTTAAACCTCCCTAAAACCCTAATAATCACACAATGTGAAATATATTATTAAAAAAATTAATATAATAGTATAAAATGGATATAAAAATATTTTACTGTGCATTAAAATCTCCTAGGTACCTCTAAGTGGTGTTGGTTAGTCAGATGAGAGAGAAACTGTGTAGATACAGGCTTGTTTGTGAAGAGTTTACTATAGCAGTCAAAATTTGCATTGGTAAAGAAAATAAATTAGATATAAGAAGGATATAAATAATAATAATACATTCCCATGAAGTTTTTTATATATTTTACACCATTATAATGTGCTAAAGTAGTCTTTTATATTATCCACTCATAAACAAACCTAATGGTGTAAACAATGTAAAACCCAAATAATAATGAGAAGATGAATTGAAGTGTGTTTTCATGATAAAAAGATGAAACAAAGTGGATGGAGATGTTTTTAAATAATTTTAATTCTTGGTATAAGTTTTTTAGTTTAATTAATATGGTGAAAAAGTCACTCACAAGTTAACATGTCTAGTTTAGATCAGACAATGTGATATAAGGTCATGAGATTGGTCTAAATGTTCAATATTTTTATATTATACCATATGATTTTTATGTTTTAAGATGTTATAAATATTTAAAATAATATTTTAAAATCATAAATAGTATTATAAAATTTCTACATAGGTGTTGGAGATCTAAGTCACTATGATTGTGTTTTAAGGTGAACCAGCAGTTCTGAGTGAGTGAGTTGCAGAGTTACTCTTGAGCCCTTATCTTCTTATTAGAAGTGTCTAATGTATTTTATAATTACCCCAAGGCAACATATACTCTATATATGTAAAAAAAATTTATCATATTTGATTGTATTAAGTGTTTTTTAGATTTATTATTGAAAGGTGAACGTTTTGGTGCACATAGGCCTAATAGGACTGAGTACTATTAAGGGGTTTCATGAAGTGGTTGGACCTAAAAGGTGTTATGGATATAAAATGATGTTGGATAAGGTGTATATATATATATATATTTATATATATAAAGTTTTTTTCCATGTATGAAGGCATAATTTTTTCCAAGATATCAAATGGTAATGTGTTAGTAGATATACTTAATGAAATTAGGTCTCCATGAGACCTAAAAGTGAAATGAGGCATAATTGAGTCATGAAAGACCAAAATGGACTCAAATGTAATTTTAATATTTTTTATGATATATCCTAAAACCTATTATATGTCTGACCTAATAGGTTAAGGGTGTGTGTCTGACTAAGTGGTATATGAATAAGGAATGGTATATATACAAGGCAATATTAGGCCTATTTGAACAAGCTTAAATAAATCAAATGGATTTATATAAATTGAGCTTGAGGAGGTTGGGTAACATTTTATAAACCCTAATTATAGATAATATAATCATATAATGAAGATAATATGGGTTTTATGTAGTTGAAGATCAAGGACACATGCCCTATTCAATCTTGATGAGGGCTAGTTGAGCAAAGAAGCCTAGAGGCAGTCTTGAGAGAGATCAAGTGGAGAAAAGTTGGAGTGCTAATTTCCTATTGAGAGGATATATAGTTTAAAAAAATATTTTTTATTTATATGTGATAGTGGATATATTTTAGATATATTAGATAGATATCTTAGTGGAAAGAAGGTTGATTGACTGAGTTGGTGCTTGAGGGAGTTGAAGCTTCCTTACAGGTTAGATCTATAAAAATTGGTCTTAGTTGAGATGGTTCTTGTCTAAGAGGGATTTGTATATAAATTTTAGATGGGTGCTTATATAAGTATCCTTTAATTTATTTGGTTCTTATTCATATGGGTTTTATCCTCCTCAAAATTGGGTGCTTGATAAATTTGGGGTTGGTGCTCAATGTTAGTTTGGTGCTCAAATAAATTTTGTATATTATCTTATAGGATAGTTTTTATAATATTTTTTTAAATGGGTTTTATTACCCATGATGGTTTCCCACATATATGATGTGTTATTTTGTTTCATTCTCATGTGATTGGTTCTTAATACATTGCTAGATCATTATGTTACTTTCATATATCATAGATGAGTGGATGTAATTGATTCAAAGTTTTTGAAGATTTATTCACTCCCACCTCTCAGTCATTTTGATTATAAAAATTGGTATTAGAGCATGTTACTTTGAATTAGACCTAACAACTTCAAAGATATTATTGAAACATAAACATGTATAGTCAATAAGCACAAGGAGGTTTCTCAACCAATAAGATCCTCTCTTTAATGGGAATAACTATGCATTTTGGAGAATCATAATGAATACCTATATATTATCCTTGGTATATGACATATGTTAACATTTTTTTTATGGATTCATTCCAAATTATACACTAAATGATGCAACAAGAAAGAAGGTAAGTGAGAATAAATTTAAGGTAATGAATGCCATCTTGTGTGGTCTTTCAAAAGAAGAATTTATTAAGGTCATGCATTATGATATAGCCAAAGGTATTTTTGAAAATTTTTAGATCATCTATAAAGGAGACACTAAATTTAATTTGGCAAAGCTTTAAATCCACTAAATTCAATTTGAAAGTCTAATAATGAAGGAGGATGAAAATATTAAATCTTATCTATTGAGGGTAAATGAAGTGGTAAATGTCGTCAGAGGTCTAGGAGATAAGTTAGAAGAATCAACAGTAGTAAAAAAGGTACAAAGATCCCTGACTTCTAAGTTTGATTCAAAGTTATTTTTAGTAGAGGAGATAAAATATCTTAACACACTATATATGGATGAGCTTCATGGCATCTTGACTGCCTATGAAATGAGAACAAATGATGGAAGACCTTCTAAGAAGGAAGTTACATTTAAATATAATAATAAATCACAAGGTAAGAATGATAAGGATGGTTTTGACATAGACATTGATGATGACAATATAGAGTCCATGTATATCAAAAAACTAAGGAAAAGTTTAGGTAAGTATAAGGGCAAGTTGCCATTCAAATTCTTTAATTGTGGTAAGATTGATCACTTCACCTCTAAATGTCCTAACAAGGATAATATTGAGCATGATGAGTAACATAAATATCATCATGGTGATGATAAAAAGACTTATAATATTAATACGAGAAAAAGGGCTTAAAAAGGTATGAAGATAAGAAAGAGTCATTCAATAAAAATAGAAGTTTTTATGCCAAAGAAGATAGTAGTTCATTTGATGTAAGTGACACTAGTACATTTGATAGTGATAATAATTTTAATTATTGTGATAACAATGAAACCTTATTCATGGATATAGAAACATATAATGAAGGTATCGTAAAAGGGAAAATATTTATGGATGATGAATAATTATATGCATAAGAGCCTAAATTGAACCTTGACGTAGAACTGGTGAGTGCTCTTGAAGATTTAAAGTTTCAAAGAAGGAAGAATAAAAAAATATGATCAGTGGTTAAGACCCATGAGGATTAAATCAATATCTTTGAAGTGAGACTATGTAATAAAACCAATAAACATGAGGATATCATCAAATATTTGAAAACTTAAATTTAAATTGTCACAAGTCTTAAGACCAAGGAGGAAGAATGCATCAAGTTTGGAATATAAATGAAGTCCTTAAAGGTAGAATTAGATCAAGCAATAGTCAGGTTGAAGACACATTAGATATTTTAAATGAGTACTAAAGTTCTTGGTGATATTTTGAATATTTAAAGGTCTACACATGATAAAATAGGTCATGTGTTCAAGGAATACAAAAAAGAGAACAAAGAGATTCATATCTCAAAGACCTTGTTGGGAGAATAAAATTACATAAGTAAACTGCACATGATATTACTTGAATATTTGTGTACTATATATGTAATTATTAGCTTGTGTATTTTGTCCTATCCTCTTGGATTATGAAAGGATAAAAGGTGAATAGTCTCTTCAATTTGGTGAAAATGTATAAAGTAGTATACGAATATTCAAGAACTATATCAACTATAAATATGTATTTTTAGATATGAAGAAGATGATGATCCTTTCTGAGCTCAATATAGGCATCTAGTTTATGGTTACCTTTTGGATTTCTTGAATTTACCCTTGTTTGTGTTATCATGTTTAATGTTAAGGTTTAATCTATCTTAAGATCACTCTTGAATGTTCTGCATGTCTAAAGAATTCTTTATTTAATTTGAATCTATTCAAGCACTCTCTTTTTGTCTCTGATATGCTTCTATCAATTATGACTTCACTACTCTATTCTATGAAAACTTGTAGAATCTATCTATCCTCATAATTAACATATTTTGGTGGTCTAATAATAACTTCTAATAATGGTGTGGTGAATGTGGAATAATATTCCAAAATAAATCTATGTTAAGATGGTTACCAAGATAATGAGAGATTGAAACCTGGTTAGATAAAAAAATATGGCACTTCATAGAGGAAGAATATAAAAGGATGGGACTCACTACAAGTGAAATCATTCAAGAAAATTTATACGGTGAAATATATGAAATATTCTAATCTGAGTTACCTGAACTATTAGACAATTGGTTGACAAGACTTCAGTACTATTATTTCCATCTTAGGGTGGAAGAAACCCTTGTTTGGACTGAAGAAAAAATAGATGAGTTAGTAAAACTAGAAATTGACTAGATAAGAGTGATAGATAAATGGGTTGAAACCACTATAGATGGATATAGTACCAAATTTTTTGTACAAATGTATTTTTTGTTTGAGGCTATGCAATATCAATTCATCTGATGAATCAGATAATAGTTTTTATAGTGACTACCTCTCTTATTTAAAATGTTGGTGATGGAAAAGGCCATGGTGCCTATCCCTGCCCATATGGATTAGTCACTTTAGGAATATGGGGATGTGTGTGCATGATGGTAAATGAGGTATATGTAATGAAATAGATATTGAATCTATAATGGATACATAAGGGAAGAAATGTTAGAAGAAATATCTAGATTCAGAAAGAGAACTGTAATAATAGAATAGATGGAATAAACCAACAGCTACCCAAGTAGCTTTGAATAGAATTAAGAATAATAGTAAAGTAGAAGATGAATGAGTGCACAAAAGTAATGAGTGGGATGATGATTGAAATTCAAAGAAAGATAATTATGATGGATGCTAGAAGATAAAGCAAGAAGATGAAGAATGAGTAGAAGAAGAGATATGTGATGAAGAAGTTGAGAGTAGTTTAAGAGTATAATAAAAATAAGATAGAATTAGTGCATAGTTACAAGAAAAGGTATTAAAAGATGAAGAATAATTATAGATATAAATAAAACTTAGTCATAGGCTAATTATAGGCTCAAGTTCAATAGAGAAAAAAAATTCTAGGAAGGACCATTCACTAAAAGAGTACACACCCCTGTAGCCCAATCTTATATATTTGAGTAGTAGTTTTCAACTAGCTGAACAGAAGGAGAAGAGATGGGAGAAATAATTTTTAGAGAATTTATATCATTGGGGATCAAAAATCTTGATAAATTCAATTATTAAGGTTTTGAAGTTTATAAAATTAGGTGAAATTAAATAATAATAAGGAAGAAAAGATAAAGAGAGTGAAATGAAAACTCCTCTAGTGCATAGAGTAACACATAAATAAGAGTAATTAAGATGCACCCACTTTAGGTAACAAAAAAATATAAGAATCCATATAGACCTACCACTATAATGAATTAGGTAGGAGGATTTTTAAGTTTGACCCTCTATGATGGATCTATAGATCCTAAACAGTATTTGTTAACCTAAAAAATGAACTAGCAAGATAAAAGTCTAACTAATGAAAATTTGTAAAAGTGTGAATTAGTAGGTGACCTAACTAGGAGAGAACTTTAATGAATATAAAAAAGAGATCTACAAGAAACAATCCTAGAATATGTTCATAAATGGCTTATTTAGAGTTTAAAATAAAAAATGCACTAGCTAGATAATATAATATTTGAAAGAAATAAGGCAAGGAACGGGAGAGTTAGTCTATGATTATGATCATATATTTTTAGATGTAATGAACAAATTGAAATTCACCTTAACAAATAAGGATAAAGCAACCTAGTTTATTATAGGATTATGAGGAAGGATCTGGTTTGACACTATGCAAACATAATATGAGATAAATGTAGATGCCATGGCTAATGAACTACATGATAAACAAATCAAAGACTATGGTGAAACCATTATATCTAACTCCAAGTTTGAAAATACATTATAGAACTTTATGAGAAAAATGGAGTAGTATCATGAAGCATAAAATCTTAAATTGAACCTGTAGTGAACAAAGTGTGGTAAAGAAGGACACCATCAAAATGATTATCCTAAAATAAAAATAGAATTTTGAAAAATGTGCCTAGTAGTAGGCCATGCCATAACACACTATCATTTACTATAATAATACATCAAAATTCTATAAAACCTCTACTATAATTTTTTCAAATCAACTACACATAATGAAAAGAATTACAGAGTTATGGAAGAACTTAAAGAAGGGATTTATAATAATGTGTTTTCCATTGTAGCACAATATATCTCTTCAATAAATAAAGTGATTCTAGGCCCATAGGTTGATAAGATTTATGTGAACCAAATGGGTCCACAATGGGTTTTGATTTTACCACAATACTAGCCTCATGGTTTGGTTGGTTAAATGTCATCTTCATTGAATTAGACACCATATTCACTAAGACAAAAACCTATATCACCTTAATATTAGTATCTAACATCTTGGAGTTAGCCCATAATGTATCCACAATAATCAGATTAGACTCCTCTAACTTTTCAACAATAGTTTAGTATGGGAGACAATAATCAGTAGTATCAATAATTGAATTTGATGCATCCACAAGGAGGATATTGGGGGGATATCAATATAATAGGGGAGGAGGGAAAGGTGGATAATAGGGTAAATATCAAGGTGGAAAAGGTAAAAACTATCAATAGCCTCATGTATAGTGCTACATATGTGGAGAATACAACCATGTTCAAATTAACTACCTAATGAATCCATAAAGGTAGTCATACTACACACACTATAGAGTTTTTGAGTAACATGATACAATAAATTGCCTTGTTTTGGAAAAAATAAAGGAAAGACAAATTTGTCTAAAATGTAAACATGGTAAGCATAAAACCAAAATAAAATGCATTCTTAAATGTTGTGACATGGAAACAACATGAAAAAAAAGGATTACCTCCACTTGAGATGCCCCAAGATCAAGGAATAAAAAAGGATGGATAAGATAAATACCCATATCCAATTATAGAAAATATTTTGATGAATGAAGCTATGAAGTTGATAAAAAAGATTCAATAATAGGAAAATATTGATGGAAACGTTATAGCCATCGATGCATAAATGTATGGGAAAATTATGTGTGTAATACAACAAGATGGTGTTGTCACTACACTAATTAATTTACTTAAACTCTTAAGTACCTTGTGCAATGAGGACATATTATAGATCATCGCAAGTCTACTACACAATCTTATAGAATATGCACAATAAGGCCAACAAAAAATAGAAACATTGGTCTAGTATGTTAAGATAAATAAAAATTAAGATGTGGATGTGTGTGTTGATCTATAGGTTTTAAGATATGAAATACCAAATGTGCTCTTTGACTTTGATAACATAGTAAATATGCTCCCTAGATCCATGTGGGAAGTGATTAGATACTAGCCCTTAGTTATAGCCTAGTAACTCTGAGCTTGGCTAACTATGAGAAAGTTGAACCTATTAACCTCCTAGAGGATGTTAAAATCAAAGTCATGGACTTGTCTTTGTGAGGATACTTTAAGTTCATAGACATCAAGACCATAGAAACACACTATCCTACCCTAATAGGGAAAAAATGGGTCTACGATGGATGAATGACCGTCAATATGGCACTCAATCAGTTGGAGTCTCATCAAGGTGATAAGGTTGTAGTTATTCCACTCAATAGAGCACATAAATCATATATAATTCCCACTAAACTAGACTCTCTATATGTTCCTCAAGAAACTAGTTAGATGAAGGTTAATATAGAAAAGAATCCTAATGTTCTTTACATAATGCAATGCAATTTATTATAATTATAAACCAAACCTCAAGTATAGTTGATGCTTACCTAGAAATTGAATGAAGCAGAACAACAAAGACCAAAATAAGTTGTGAAACCAATTGTAAATCAGTTCATTAGTGAAGACTACACCTCCATATCCATAAAATCACTCACTCGCTTAGAAGTTAAATTCATATATCAAGTTGATGATCACATGCGGGCTTATATAAAACCAACAAGGGAAGGCATAATGCCTTGGGAAGCAACATCTTCTATCATTAATGATTTAGATACACATCTCCTTAACTGGGACCATGCTGACCATGAACTTAGGCCTATGAGGATGGTCTTTGTGTATGAATGTCACCTACCTATTTATTATATAATGGAGGATCTCAATGATTTTATTATGTGACCAAAAGTCCATATCCTAATTATCAATCAGTGGGTTAGTGAATTATACTATTCCTTGAAAAGAGTTGTTGTAACTTTGTGGGAAACTCATTAGGATAATTATCTAGAGTGGGATGATGCCTATGAATTCATAATCAATAAGTTTTATCTACCATAATTCATCTGCACTAACTAGCCATTTTTTTCAAAGAGAATGCCCTAAGCTTTATGTACATAAATACATTGAAGTTTGGAATGATGAATGTGTGGCACCAAATTATTGGGTTCATATTTCTCACTACACACTAGCTCCACTACTAGTAGCATGGTACATGTACTAAGATCATAGAAGAGAAACCAAACATTGCGCATAGATACAGAGTGACTTCATATAAAATTTTGTATTTGAAGATGAAAATATGTTATTCCATAATGTACTTCAAAAAATCAAGTATTTTTTATGCCATGGGTGCATAGAATATATGAGCACCATAACAAAGTCAACTACACAAAAAATGTAGCTACTAATCTTAATTTCATACTCCAAAAGTATAAATCTATTGAAACTATAGGGTAAAAAATACTCTACATTTTATTTTGATTTTTTAGTTGTGCAATCCAAAATTTTTGTCCTTACACACTTTGGTTTGAGATAGTGAAGTTTTGACTCAGAGCATGGGCTCAAATTTCTTTTCACCTCAATTTTGTCTAAATGTGAAAATCAAGTGGAAGCTGCCACATGTCAACTTCTAAAATAGATTCACTTTGTTTCATTGATAAGTAAAGATTGTGGAGGGTCCTAGGTTTTGTTTCTAAGGCAAGTAGAAGCCACCAAGTTTCACCATCCATGTAAATATGAAATGAGGCCTAAATGTTTCTATAGTATAGACAGAGCAATGCAAAGACCAACAAGTGTCACCTTCCACAGGATTCTCAAAGGGTAGCTAAAAGTAGTGGAGACCACCACATGTCCCTTGATAAAGATGCATAGAAAGTGCCACCTGTCTGTGTTCCCTTTTTGAATTTGCTTAGGTGAGAAGTGCTATGGGTCTCATTTTCTATTAAGTTTTTAAAGTTTTTGAGAAGCTAATGGTGACAGATGTCAAAGATGGAACACTCCTAAGTGAAGACACAAAAAGAGTATATGTTATGTGGAAAGTGTCGTGTGCCTTTGGTAAGTGCTGTAGAATATGCCAAGTGTCATTTTCTGGTGCCTCCTAAATAATAAGAAGGTTTTCAAGTAAAGAGAGGGAATCAACCAAGTGTCCTCTTCTGTTTGAAAGTGGGAAGCATCTTGGGTATCTATTTCAGCCATTGAACTTGTAGGAAGATAGAACATTTCAGATCCAAGAAATATCTTGTGCTAGACACTTCTAGTTTAGTTAGAGTTTAGTTAGGCCATTGGATTGGGAATGTGCAGACAATCCAGAGCTAATCCAGTGCTATAAATAGGGGTGCAAAGATCACTAGAATGGGCATCAGAAGATAGAGAGAATTTTTTGCAAGAGATTATTGTCAAGAGTTTTAGACTTTTTTAGCTGTGATTAGGAATATCATTTGCCTTTGTTCTATTTTATTGAGTTAGAAATTTTATGTAACTGTGCATGATTTTGTGCCTTTTATGTGACTGGAGAATTAATAAGAAATTTGAGTTATGTGCCTTTGCTAATATTTTTCTATGTCACTACAGAATTAGTCTAAGTTGTAAGCCTCTGTTTCTATTGTTTTTCATCTTTTACATTGATCATGCCTTGTTCGCTCTTTAATTTAATTGAATCTTACATATAGCTTCGTTGTGCTTAATGTTTGAATTAAATTCAAGTGCATCACCATAGTTAGAGTTTATTTAGTTGCACTTGTGTTTCTGTTTAATTCCTATCCCTTTTCCCATTATACCCTTGATATAATGAAGAGCCAACTTCTTTAAAATCTGGAGGTTGTTTCAAGTTGCAAGTCCCACATTATTGAAACTTCCCATTGTTGGTGTTAGAAACAACATAGTTTTAATCATCAATAGTTTTTGGCATGCCTGGTGGGACACCATCTTGAAGTTTCTTTCAATACCATATGAACCAAAGAGCTATAAGGAGTCAGAGCTATGGACCAATGACAAGATCTCAATCTACTATAAATCTAGGTATTCTTTTTCTACCTTTGATAACTAGTATGAGATGAAGAATTAATTAGTTTATACCAATACCAAGAGTAAATATGGGAGCTCCTATACCCCTAAGGAATTATGCAAGTTGGAACACTGGTAGTCCTTTGATTCTACCAATACCACCAGCCACTTGGGACCCTATTCCATTAAATGCCTTGAAGGCTCTACCCAAATTCAGTGGGCAAGATTTTAAAACACTTGAAGAACATATTCGAGATGTATTTGATGTCTGTGTTATACATGTAGTCACATATTAGAATGTGGCTATAAGATTATTAGCAACTTCTTTTAAAGGGAAGGCTCTGGAATGGTACTGATCCTTGACTCTAAATACAATATCTACATGGGATCAACTTGGAGATATTTTATTTGAAAGATTTGAAGAAAAGGGTGATAAATCTTCTCTATTGCAACAATTGATTACTATTCAAAGAGCACCACAAGAAGCAATGACTGACTTCAATTCAAGATTTCAAAAGACTTAGAAAAGGATTCTTGCTACAACAAGACCATTACTAGGTATGGCTATATTATTTTATATTAAGGCTTTAAATTTAGATATATCAGTTATGATTCATTTGCTTGGAGGTCAGACTCTGCTAGAAGCTTATGACTATGCAGTCAGAGCTGAAAATAATTTAATAGATGCTAGAAAGTTTCCCCCAAGGCCTCCCATGCCAATGTTTCAAATATTACCTTGCCATTACCTCAAGAAGCCCCCAATTCCATAGCCCCACTTGTGTATATGTATAAATATCCTCAACCACCTGCTAAAGAACTTGTCCCTACCTAGTCATCCGAGATGGATGGTATCAAGAATATCTTAAGGACATTTTCTAATGACTTAATTAACATAAAGAGACAACAGAATCCTTACCCTAGACCCCAATATCAAGGCTATCAAAGAAATAGATTTTCATCACAACCAAACCAATATCAGGGTCCTCAAAGGCAAAATAACCCTCAGCCAATAAACCAATTAGTTGTAGTCCCTACACCCTCATAGACTATTCCCCCCAATCCAAATAGGGAGATTGTTCAAGGGCAGAATAATTATGTGAATAACACCAATGCTTGGTGTTTCCCTTGTAATAATGCTCATACACCTAGAGATTGTCCCATGGGTAATCTACAACAAAAGGTAGTAGAGCAAAGAAGAATGGATGGACAATTTACCAGTACTTTAGGTGCACAAACTTATCAATCTCCTGGTATGCAAAACTCAGTCTTGATGGCTTAGATGCAAGGGATGTATCTACAACAAGAAGAATAAATAGCCCCTAAACATGCTTTGTTTTCATGGGTTGAAGATGAAGAATCAATATGCTTGAATGAAGCTTCTGCTTCCAAGAAACCAGTGGTGCAATTGGACTACTATACTAGATCAAAGAGAAGAATGATGGAACGGCCTAAAGTTACAAATAGTCAAGTTATAGAGAATCCTCCATTTCAAGGTCAAAGAAACACAACTGTTAGATAGGAAGTGCCTCAGCCACTACAGAACCAAGTTATTCATGTACAAGTTTAAGAAAAAGCAAGGTATCCTTATTTTCTAAGAACTCAAGCATTAGGACGAATGAATGTGGTGGAACAGCTGAAGAGGACTCCAACACAAGTATAAATATGGGACATATTAGCTATTCCTAAATAAAATATGCTATTACAATAAGCTCTACAAGGCCAAACAGTGCCTAAGCATAATGACACCAAAGAAAGACTTGCTGATAAAGAAAAGCTCAAGGAGATAGTTCCTCTGAAGACAATAGCCTTTGTGAACAATGCAACAGAGGCAAGTAAATCCAAACCAAAGCCTTTTTATTTGACTTTGATAGTTGGAAAGAAACTCTTGCATAATGTGTTGATAGATTCATGGGCTAGTACTATAGTAATGCCTAAGCAAATAGATGATGCTTTAAAAATAAAGTATGAACCACTTATTAAAGGAGTTATGCAACTAGATGGAAAATCAATACAAACAATAGGGAGAATTAAACAAGTCCCATTGCAATTATATACTTGTCCCAATATAATTGTCAATCAAGATGTAATAGTCATAAATATACCTCATATTTTTTGTTTATGTTTATCCAGAGACTTTACAGCCAAAATAGGAGGATATATGTCCCTTGATTGGTCTCACCTCATCCTAAGAACCAAATATGGTTCAAAGATGAAAATTCTACCTGAACCACTATCAAAAGATCACATCACCAATGAACCAACATCAAAATTAGAGGCAGATCATGCTATGTTAAATAAAGAAGAAAGGATTTTTGTTGAAGAGTTAAGTGACTGGACTGAACATGAGCAAGAAGAGGAAAATAACCATTTGTTAGTTATGATGCATAGTGATCCATATGGAAATTATGATTCTACTGGTTTAGGCACTTATGTCATTTTTGATGAAGATCATGAAATCCTAGATGTTTTAAGGGAAGAGACACCAAATACTCAATAATTTGAAAAATATTCAAAAATTTGGACCTTAAATTTTGATGGGGCTAGAAGTAAAAGTGGTGCTAGAGCAAAAATTTGTCTTGTTGCTCTAAATGGGGAGAAAATTTTGAGAGCTATTCATTTCCAATTTTCTTGTACCAATAATGATGCTGAATATGAATCCTTAGTTCATGGGCTCATTTTAGCCAAGAAAAAGGGAATAAAGAATTTATTAGTAAAAGGAGATTCAAAATTAGTGGTGAAGCAAATTAGGGAAAAGGAAATAGCCAAAAATGTAAGGATGAGATCCTATAGACATAGAATTTGGGACATAATAGAATATTTTGAATCTTTCAATATTGAAGTAGTTCCAAGAACCCAAAATTTTGAAGCTGATAAGATGGCACATATTGGCTCGTAGTTTGATCTAGAAACTAGCCTATTAGTTAACAATGAGTCAGTAAAAGTTATTGTAAGACCAACTATCCTAGATAATGATGAGAATTGGCAAGTATTTGAAAATGATTCTCAGGTACTCTCATTCTTGCAACAATTAGGGGAATTTGCTGATCAATTGCAACCAAAAATTGAAGAGGCATATGGGGATCAAATTATATAATTAAAGAATAATAAGATTCCCAAAGGATTAATCACTTTAGAAAACCTATTTGATCTAGAAGATGTAGGCCTAGAGAAGAAAAGGTTCCAGCTAAAAAAAGCAGATTATTCTGAAATAGAGGTGAGTGAAGGGAGAAAATAAAAAATTGGAAATTTTGCAACTCAAAGGGAAAGAGAAAGACTAATTAACTTGTGAAAAAGATATGACAAAGTGATAGCCTAGAGCTATGAAGACCTTCATGGATATAATAGAGATATCATTTAGCACACAATAGAACTGACTGAAGGATCTAAGCCAGTCAGACAGAAGTAGAGGACAGTAAATCCAAGGATTGAATCTCTAATGGTAGATGACTTATAGAAAATTTTAGATTCCAAAATAATTTTTCCAATCAAACACTCAACCTGGGTATCAAATATAATACCAGTCAGGAAAAAGAATGGTGACATAAGACTCTGTGCAGAATTTAGAGACTTGAATAGAGCATCTCTGAAAGATCACTATCCTTTGCCATCTATGGAACAAATTTTATAGACTATGGCTAGATCAGAGAGATTTTCCTTGCTAGATGGTTTCTCTGGATACAATCAGATTTGGTTGGCTAATGAAGACTAATATAAGATTGCTTTTACTACCAAATGGGGAACATTTGCATATGCTAAGATGCCATTTGGCCTGTAAAATGTAGGAGCCACTTTTCAAAGAGCTATGGATGTAGCATTTAGGGAACTTATAAATAAAATCATCCTAATTTATCTTGATGATCTTACTATTTTTTCCAAAAATGTTGTTGATCATTTTGAATATTTTTTTAAGAAATGTCAAGAATTTGGAATATCCTTGAATCCTAAGAAATGCATCTTTGCCATACCTCAAGGCAAATTATTGGGACATATAGTATCTAAAGAAGGAGTCTCCATAGATCCAGAGAGAGTTGCAACTATAATGAATTTACCTCTTCCAGTAAATAAGAAATTAATTCAATCTTTCTTAGGGAAGATTAATTTTGTCAGTCGGTTCATATCTGACTTTGCAGGCTTAGTAAGACCAGTGACACTCTTGTTGAAAAAAGACCTGATTTTCAAGTGGACTACGAAAGGAAGGGAAGACTTTGAAGAGGTTAAGAAAGCTATCTCAACAGCCCCAGTACTTAGAAACCTAGACTTTTCTAAGCCTTTTGTAATGTATGTCTATGGAGGAGAGCTCAGTATTGTTGTTGTCCTAACACAGAAGGATGATAGACAAGAGGGAGAGCATCCAATAGCCTTTTTCTCAAGGACTCTTAGGAAATATGAAACCATATACAACTTTATGGAGAAACAAGCATATGCTATGGTAAAAGCCCTCAAGAAATTCAGGCACATAGTATCAGGAAGTAAGATTCTGATACTTGTAGCTCACCCAAGTGTTAGAGAATAAATTATAGAGAGTGAAATTATTGAAAAAAGAGAAAACTAGATAACAAATATCCTTGAATATGATGTAGAGGTCAAACCCACTAAGTTAGTCAGAGGTAGGGGGTTATGCCAATATATGACTCAAGAGCTTGAAAAGATGATACTTGTGGAAACAGATTCAGAAATGGAAAAGGAAACTATATTGAGGATACAAGAGGTTGATCAGAACTCCTAGGTCACAAATAGGATTCATTTTATGAAATATGGGATTTACCCAAGAGAACTCCCTCAAAACAAGAAAAGTTACTATACGATGTAAGGGGTCCATTTTGTTTTAATTGAACAAGTTATTTTAGAAGAAATTCTAATGGTAAACTTTTAAGATGCATAGAGAAGGATGAGGCTAAGAAAATACTGCATGAAATGCATTATGGAGTCTCAGGTGGACATTTTTATGCAAAGACCACAGCCATAAAGATAAGTGAAGTAGGTTATTTCTAGCCTACTTTATTTATAGACTGTTATCAACTGGTTAAAAAATGTAAATCTTGTCAATATTATGTGGGGATGAGAAGGAATGCAACAATGCCTCTTAGTCCTATAATTGTTGATGAACCTTTTGCTCAATGGGGTCTTGAATTCATTGGAATGATAAATCCAGTGTCTAGTATGGGTCACAAATGGATTTTAACTGCCACAGATTATTTCACTAGATGGACTGAGGTAGTGCCACTTAAAGAAACAACAGAAAATGTGATCCTAAACTTTCTAGGTAGTATCACTACTCACTTTAGGGCCCCTCACACCATAATTTTAGATAATGCTAAAGCATTTTTAGGGTCTAAAGTATCTAAATTTGCATTAAATCATGGAATATATCTAAAAACTTCCTCTAATTATTACCCTCAAGATAATGGTTTGGTAGAATCAACTAATAAGAACCTGATTAGACTCATCAAGAGAATAGGGGCTAATCATCACAAAGAGTGGCATAAAGTGTTGAATATAACACTATGGGCTGATAGAATTACACCTAAGCAAATGATGAAAATGTCCCCATATGAACTAGTCTATGGCAAGCCTATTGTAATACTATTGATGCAGTGGATTGTACCCAAGGGTAGGAGGCCTAGCTCCCACCATTCCACATGCAATAATGTAAACTCCTCTCTCACCTATGGGATATGCAAAGCTAGAGGGGAGAGTCTCTAGATAAGGGCTAGCTCCCTCTGATGTATCTTTTAGGCCCTAGTTTCTCCTACTGCTAACAAATAAAATGAAAAGGGGGTGATGAAAAGGGAGAGAGAGATGCTAAAAATAGAACCTAAGCCTAAAAATGAAAAGGTGATACACCAAAAAAGTGTTGACCCACTCAGCCTGAACATACACTTTTCACAAGGAATAAATGGCCATACACTTCATCTAAAGGGGGAAGCTCTTTTGTTTCAGTGAGTTAGGGGTCCATAGAGATATAGGGAGGAAGTAACTACCAAAGGTACTCTATGACACACTTAGGCAACCTATTCACATGCGCTTATATTCTTGATGTAGACACTTCTGGCAGACCTGTAGAAAAGAGACTTCACAATACACTATACATGCTATAATCGATCTGTGAACATCATGAAAGATAATGACTTCACACAAAATAAGAATATAGACATATAATTTAAAGTTCAAGTCTAGATAGAGGTAAAAATGCTAAGTCCTAATTCAAGGTAAAATCTGGCAGCTCTGCCTTACAAGCTCGAGAGATTTTTGGGCAAAGTTTTGCCTTAAGGCTAAGAGAGTCCCCCTTCTCAAATGAGAAGTTTACAATATATAAAAAGAGGAAGAGAACTCAACACTTTTTGGGAAAGACTTTGGCACTCTTTTTGTAAGCTGGCCCATGTGCACTCTGAGCCTTAGAAAGAGGGAGTTGTTTGATTGTCAGTTCTTGCTTTGACTTTGGTGTCTCAACATTCATATGAAAGCATGAGTCACACCTATTTTCTATGAATAGACTACTCCCTTTAAGGCATTTATGCATCTTATCTGCTTATGAATGTAAACTAGAGAAAATAAGCTGCACCGCTTATTGTTTGTGTCATTTTGTGACCACCTAGCAAGCATTGTTCCAACTACAGGAATAAATCCTTGAGTTGATACCTCCTCTTGCCACTTGGATGATTTGTCTATTTATTACCTTGTTTCATCCTAGTTTTGTCTCTTTTTGCTCCTTTAGCCCTCAGGGATGGTCTTCTAGTGGTTCATTATGTTCCTTGGGCTCTTTTCATGGTTGGCGCTCAGGCAATTTAAAAGCAAATGGATATTTCACTGTCTTAAAATTGACATCCATGCACCTGTCATCAATTAAAAAACAATGACTAATCTATCTTCTTGAAGTTGACAGCTTCTATGATGTCACCATCCTTGGAAAATTCCTTCGAGCCTTTTCTGTGGGCTTTTTCTATGAGTTTTTTACCATGAGCTTTTGGCCACAGATAATTTTTCTGCAAACAAAAAGTCTGTGAGAAATGGCCACCTTGATTTCTTTCAGGGTTTTTCCCTAGTTCCCTTTCTTTGGAATTTTCTTAGCTTTTTTCTCTCCCACAACCTCCCTAAATTTCTTCAAACTTTTTGTTTGAAGGAATTCCTTTAGACAAAAAGTCCAAAAGAATTCATTTCAATGCTTAAGTCCTTTCTATGGGATTTTGTAATCCTTTGACTACCTTCGAAGTGCTCCCTGCCCTCCATAAGGGATTTTGAACTCAGAATTGCCCTCTACAAGGGCACTTTCCCTTCAGGAGGCTTGAACCATTCACGTGAACCACTCCTTTGAACCAACCGTTGAACCAATCCATTAAACTGGCTCAATGGTTCAAACATTTGTTAAAATAAGGCATCAAACCATTTGATTGAACCTGTTGATGAACTTTGCATTGAAATTTGCCAATGAACTTTAATATTAAACCAAAAACATTGAACCAACGCATTGAACCAAGCTGATGAACTGATTGAGTAGACTGAGTGATTTAACCATCTGATTAAACTGAGGCATTGAACCAAGGTGTTGAACCAATGCATTAAACCAAGTTGATGAACCATTTGATTGAACCAAAGTGACAAACTTTGTTGATTAAACCAAGGCTTTGAACTGAAGTGATGAACTTGCCAATTGAACCTTAATATTAAACCAAAAATGTTGAATTGATGCATTAAACCAAGCCAATGAACCGACTGAGTGGACTGAGTGATTGAACCATCTGATTAAACTGAGGCATTAAACCAAGCCAATGAACCGACTGAGTGGACTGAGTGATTGAACCATCTAATTAAACTGAGGCATTAAACCAAGCTAATGAACCATTTGATTGAACCAAAGTGACAAAATTTGCTAATTAAACCAAGGCTTTGAACCAAAGTGATAAACTTACTAATTGAACCAAGGCGTTAAACCAAGGCATTGAACTAGTTCAACGGTTCAATGGTTCAAAGATGCTAACTCTTTGAAAGATTATGCCATTGAACCACTTTAAGCTCACTTTCCTTATGAATTTCTTTGGACAAGAGTCTAAAGAAGCTTTGTAAAACCTTGCACTCTTTGACAGGTAATTCATCTGTCGAAAGACTACACCTATAAAGTCCGTAGAAATTCTACATAGTCTATAGAAATCACAAGACTCATGTAAAATCAAAAGTACTGGCTCATAACAGCATAAAAAAGAAGGGGGACTGATTTTTAGCCTATTAGGCAAAAAATGGTCAACAAATTGGTGACTCCTAGGGGAAGCATGCCTGCTATGCTTAGAGACTAGTTGCCTTATAGTCCATTGGGCATGGAGTTAGAATGCAGCTTTGAAGAAAGGTTAGAAATAGCCTCAAAGATCCAAGAATCAAACATGAATATTTTTACCCTAGATATAAGGGAAAACACACACAAGACTAAAAACACTACTTGTGCAAACTGCACTTAGGGAAAGTAGGAAAGAAAACTGAAAACAAACTACTATGTATAACTAACCAAGTACATCTACTTCCCTCTTGGACCAAAGGGAAAATTTCTTAATTCCCCTTCTTGGCAAGAAGACTTATGGTACCAGATAAGTGGCTAAATGAAATGGAGAGTTGGTGACCTACTCCTCTTGCCTGCCACCTAGGTTGGCTTGTATCCGAGTGGAGATTCAAACATGCTTCCAACATATACGTACTCTATTTGTTCTTAGAAGATTTCCTCTTGTTGGTTCCTTGTGTTGGTGTATCTCATCAAGAAATCAATCATTGTTAGCTCATTACCATAAGCCCTTTGATATGCATCATTGACTGGCTTGTTCTCTTTTACCTTATGCTCAGGTTCCATGGTATGATCATCTTCCTTGATGTATTTGAAGAAAGTATCTTTAGATCCACCAACATCTTAAAAGGATAAATTTGAAATCCTGCATCCCCATTGCATACTTATTTGAGTCATAATGCTACTTTCTCCACTTTTATCCAGCTCATAGCCTCCTTGAAGAATAGTGCAACCTACCCTAATGACTTCAAATGAATCATTCAAAACATGAACAAGAGATTATCCATGCTCCTTCGTGACATCTAAGGTGATATCCTCCTCTTCCTTACTCATGAAGTCTCCCTGGTTAGTCATAAACTAAGCATACTCCTCTTCACTTGCTTCCTTCAAGACAGGCTCCTCCTCGAGAATGGGGGAAATGGAAGGCTGACGGATGAACTCATGTGGAAGAGGAGGCAGTCCTTAAGCTAGAATTAAATGATTTTCCTCTTTCCATTTGGTCAACACTTCATCTATATCAGGTATGGCCTGATAGCTTTCTTGGAGGTGTGTGGATGGAGTGTGTTCAGACATGGAATCTGCTATTTGGTCTGAAACATGCATCACACATTCACTGAGGAAACTTGCTCTGAACTCTAACTCTACAATCCACCTATCTATATCTTCTTGGAAGAGCCTTTCTTGGAGGTCACAATCATCATTGAGAGTAGGATCAGCCTCATATTCTTCAAGGGTTAGAGCAAAACCTTTCTCCTCCTCTTCTTTTCTACCCCAAGATTCCACTGTTTGCTTCCAACTCATGATCTTGGGATTGGAATCTTGCTCCAGTGAATAGGTAGCAACCTTATCATCTTCATGTTCCTGAGCTGGTTCATGATGTTCCTTCTTCTAGCTTGGAATTTGGAGATCATGTTGAAAGACTTGACAAGGTTGGGGAAGATTTGGGAGGGTCTGCTCATGTACAAGAAGAGTTGTTTGAAAAGAGGTGTGCTAACAAGCTAGGCATATATGATTAAAGGCAGGATTGATTGATGCATCGGATGAGTTAGAATGAGAAAGTGCCATTTGATAGAAAGGATTTGGCACACAAGAGGGAGTTTTCTCTAGAATAGGAGGGGGCACACAAGGCTCGTCAAAATCAGGTTGGGAAAAGGAAACAAGGGATCCTTTTAAAACCTCATGAGAAAATGGGAGCAGACCTTGGGCCAAAATCACTTGATTTTCATCTCTCCACTTTACCAACACTTCATCAATATTGGAATCAGCTTAAGGATTGGTAGGAGGGGTATATTTTGGTGCAATCTCCCCTACAAGGTCTGAAAAATCCATCTCTCCTTCTCCAATCAGTCTCATCTTAGCTTCTAATTCCTTAATCCACTTAGTCAGATTATCCTCATTTTGTACCTCTTGGAGCTCATAGGAATCATTATAGAGATGGGGAGTGCATGAAGGTTTCCATGAAATGCAAGAAGCTTCTTGAGGAAGGGTGGGAGGGACTTGAAAAGGACTAACCTCATTTTGTACCTCACACTCTTGGATAATGTCTTTCTCTTCCTTGTTGTTCCATGACTCAACCACTTTATTCCAGCTCAAGATATTCGGACTGGGCATCTCCTTTTGGGGTGATGGGGCCATAATGTGAGAGGGTAGTGAGGGTTTAGATTCCACTTCCCTTGTTGCCAAAATGGACTGCTACATTTGAATATTTGCCAGTTTGATTTATTTATCAAGATTAGCCTTAAACACAAGATTTATTGTTTCAAAACTCTCCTCAACATGATTGGGGAAAGAAATTTGATAGGCTTGACTTGGCTCATAAGTAGGGGGATGTATATGACTGATATGATACTTGGGGTAGTGAGTATGTAGGTTGATAGACTTGGTAAGGCTGCCTCTCATGAATACTCAGCTTCTCTTCCAAAGATGCAATCTATTGTTCCCGAAATGAGCTTCGCTCATTTTTGCAAACGACCCCCTACGAAACTTGTCAGTTTCGTCTTGCCTTGTCCTTTTTTGCAAGGGCGGCGAAAATCGCTGCCCCTGCACCTTTTTTTGCAAGGGCGGCGAAAATCGCCACCCCTGCATTTTTTTCAGCAAGGGCGGTGAAAATCGCCGCCCCTGCACTTTTTCTGCAAGGGCGGCGAAAATCGCCGCCCCTGCACTTCATCATTTTTCGTGCAAGGCATTAATGGCCCTGCACAGCGGGTGGTTGGGTTGGTTTTTCAACCTTTATAAACCGTTTTGGGCCTCATTTCTTCTCACTGCCTCCTCCTCTCACCATACCTCTTGCACCTGAGCGCTCCAAGTGACTTTGTGACGTGACAACTCGCGGATCCGACTTCGTGGCGTGCGCGTCTTCCAGGTATGGTTTGTTTTTAAGTTTCGTTTTTATTTTTCATTTGTTTTTGCTTTTTCTTCCCCGCGGCCTCGAAATGGCGGCATTTCCTTGCCGCCGTTCCGCCCCTACTTTCTTCAAGCAAAGATGGCATTTCTTTGCCGCTGTTCTCTCTTCTTGCAAGGGTGGCGATTTTCGCCGCCCCTGCTCTCTTCTTGCAAGGGCGGCGATTTTCGCCGCCCCTGCTCTTTTTCTTCTTTTTTTTTTAACTCCCAGATTTTTTTTTTGGGGTTGTCCTTTTCGAGCTTTTTCTTCCTCGTTTTCGGTCTCTTAGCCCATCCTGACCTATTTAAGTGACCTCCTATAGCCTTTGTCACTTAAATTACTCTCCCCGCCTCTCACTCTCCTTTCGACTATGGCTGCAGCTCCTTCAGCAAGCTCCTGCACGCCTGCCCCCGTTCAAACGAGATCATCCCCCATGACGGAAGCATCTCCTTCAAAGGCCAAGAAGATGAAATATAGATACCAGGGCGTCTTCCCGCTCACAGCGATTACCTCAAATGTCGACGACATTCGAGACACTGAGATCGGCCACGTAGATATGGCTGAATTCCTGGTACAAACCAAAGTGACCAATCCCAGCACTGGGATAATGAGGATTGTCGAGAGTAACATCCACCTGGTGGCCGCCTTCCCAGTAACAGCTCATCATGCGGAATTTATCCTTCAATGCACGCACTTCTATGACAAAGAGACTAGATCAGTCTCAGACGCCAGTGGCAGCATGATCATTCGGTTGGACCCCGAATTTATCGACAAAGTCTTTTTATGTCCGCCAGCCACCGAAGTGACCCAGATCGACTTCGAGAATGCACAGAGGGAATATGACAAAGACCCTGAGAGGGCAAAGAGGGTTATAAACCATAAGTGGTTAAAAACCCCAAGGACCGGCCTATCCAGATGGCTGAAAAGCTTCCCCAGAAGCGACTTCATTGAAGAAGTTGGTGACTTAATCACCCTTCTCAGTAGAGTACGGGGCCTCTCGTCTTCTTCACAATTCCATGAATGGATGTATCCGTTCATAAAGATCATTCTGCAAGGCAAACAGGTCATCTTCTGGGGAGAACAGATCAGCAATGCTATTCACAAGCAGCTGATTAGGGTACAAACCTCCTTCAAATTCTACATGACCTCGTACCTGGTCTACATAGCTGCTGCCATGCGATCTTTCCCAGGCCTAACCACAGAGGGGGATAGGAAGACCACCCCAGTCTATTCATACTATCCGCAGCTGACACTTCAAGGCTCGACACGTCATTTCAGGTGAGTGAATGACGCATTCTTTGCCGTATTTCTATGTCTCTTCGATCCTCAACTGGAGCAGAAGAGGATGTCAGACGAGGCATGGACAGTGGTGAACAGTTTTGGCTGCATGTTCCTCTAGTTCCTTACATTTTCTTATCTACGGGTGGGTTTCTTTCAAGGATACCCTTATATGCTCCCCAGATTCCCTTCAGACAGGTTGGTTCTAATGGAGCTTTGCCGACAACTGGCCATCGTACACTCAAAACAGATGGAGCTTAAGAGACCTGGTTTCAAGTTTCCTATCCAGATTGGCAGATTTTCCATTGCTACATCAACTAAAGCCAAGGTTATGGAAATGAAGATGCAGATGGTTACCATCAAACCTTTCAAAAGACGAGAAAAATTTGATTACAGAGGAGTTAGGGAGATGATTCGAAGGAAGACTCAGTTTCACGAGCCTATGATTGAGGACATCTGGGTAGATATAAGGACAGCCGAAGAGATAAGAAAGATGGACTATTACCGCCTCACGCTAGATCAAATAGAGTACCTCAGGCTTGCAGAGATCCCTTCAGGATTGATTGACGATGGAAATATAGTGAACAGCAGATATCTGACAGAGGTCGCTGGTTCTCCTCTTCCTCTGATCAACTGGTCTCAAAAAGAGCTGACTTCTCTAAGGAAGAGATTCAAACCAGTATTGGCTAACACCAATAGTTGGTTGGCAGCAAATGGAATCACCCTTAAAGAATTCATTACAGGGTCGGAGGCCGAATATCAAGCAGAGATGAAGAGAAAGGCAGAAAGCTGAACCAAAAACAAAGACGACGTCCCTTCATCTTCTAGACCTCACAAGCCTAGGATCGTCTTTGTATCCTAGAAACCTAGGTCAGAACAAAAACCTGAAGCAACAGTCGAAGGAACCACAGAACGAAGTCCCGGGATACAGGCAGCTCAACCGATAGGGTCAACAGAACAACTTTCAGAATGACCAGGTGTTGGGTCTCCAACCTCGACGGAGCATGTGCGGCCGATCCAGGGTTCATCTCCTCCTCATCAATCTCCTTCGGTGCCCACTTCCCCTATCTCTCCCATTAGCGTTCCATCTTCCGGTGCTGCTTCTCCTTCCAAGGTGGTTTTTGGTGATCCACAAGATCCTTCAGCAGGTTCCCCTCGCTCTTCTGCATCCATTCCAAGTTTATCATCTCCATCTTTCAACCTGCCATCAAGCCCGGTGCCTAATCCTGAATCAACAGTTGACACAGTCTCACCGGTCACTCCAACTACCACTACTGTCACCACTAGTAGCGTGGAGGCCGCTACCGTGACACCAACAGAAGCAACTATTGTTACAACAGGAACTTCTCTCCCGCCGTGGATGTCTGCTTTCACACCAAAGAGAAAGAAAAGGGCCATCTCCCCAGAAGAATTTGATTTCGGCAAGATTGTGCCGGCCAGAACAAAGGCTCCCAAGAAACCAAAGATCCTTTCCAAGTTGGTCGAAGAAAAGGGGCAGAAATTTCTGGAAATTGCCAAACCCCCACAGGACGCAACCCTTGAAGGTTTTGAAATGAGCAGTTATTCCTTTTCTCGTGTTGAACTAGGCAAGGTTACACACGAAGGTGCGAAGAGTGATCTTCAGTCAGCAATGGACATTATGGTCCAAAAATTTGACAAAGAAAAAGAGATGAAAGATTTTTATAAAGCCAAGGCTGAGCAGTTAACGGCAGTAATCAGGAGATTCACCATCCCACCTGAGGCAGCAACTCCAGAGGCCTTTTTAGTGGATGATTCAGTTATTCAGAAAGCTGAAAAGACTTATTTAAGGGGAAAAGTAATGGAGGAATATATTGACCGAATACACAATCAAGGAATCTCTCTGCTGTCTGAGGTTGCAGAAAGAACAGGGAAAATGAAGAGATTGAAGGCTCAAGTAGACAGTTTTGTTTCTCTCACCTCTCAAGAGATTAATGGCTTGGAGAAAGATCTCGGGAGATGGAAGGAAATAGAAGGTCTAAAAAAGAGTACCCTGATATCTATCGGAGTTATCCCCAACAAGGATTCATATGTTGAGGTCAAAGAGACGATGATTTTTAGGATCCAGGTACTCAAAGATCTAATTGATGATCTCAAAGCTTTTAAAGAAGCTAGTGATAAAAGTGACCTGAGCTTGTTGAACAAATTAGAAGAGCTACCCTGTGACTTGACCTCTAAGGATCATCAGTTCCTTCCAGCAGATGAAATGATTCAGAATTTTGAAGGGATGATCCATAAGGATTTCAAAGGAGCGTCTTTTTCAATAACTTTGGTTGATAGCATTCTGGATGCTCAGTTGACTCTGGAAAATTTAAGATCCAGGTTAACTGGCCACTATAAAGCCATCACAGCTTTAAAAGACACATTGATCAGAGCAAGGGTCATCTCCAACCACGCAGTTGCATCGGATAGCATCGAGATCCAGGCATCAATCACCATGTACGATTCTCATCTGAAGAAGTCTAGTGGCAAGAACTGACACTTTCTCTCTTTCTTCTTCTATCCTTATGCATTTCTGTTTTTTACAGAATGCATGTAATTTTGTAAAATGTAATTACGAATAAAATATTTTGGAAAATATCTAAAAGTCAAAGATGAGTCATCTTTGACCAAGATATTTTGTATATTTTATTATTTTGTTTTTGAGGATTTTCTCCCTATAAAAAGTGGAGACCTCATTTGTGTATAGATCTTGGAAAAATAGAGAGCAAACACTCTGCTAAAATTGAAGCAACTTTTGAGACTTTGTGCTCAGATTTGTAAATCAGATTTTGTCAAATGAATGAGAAGCAAGTGATTTCAGACTTTGTGTTGAAGTTATCTGTGTCATCTAGGAAATAGTTTCTTATGTACTCTTTCCTGATAACCTCTTATTTATCTGACTTAATAAGCAAAGCAAATGTGTTGATATTATCTAAGGGCACTTTTTGAGGGTAGAAGATAGACTTTGTGCTACTTTTACTTTTGAGATTCTTTTATCTTTTGTAGTTTCAGGTGAAGACTTTGTGCTTCACTTCATTCTACGGTTATACCTGTTCCGAATCTGTGGAGAAGCTACGGAAGACTTTGCGCTTGCGTGAGCATTCTTGTGACTTTGTTACTTCAGGTAATCTCTTGCTCTTCGTTTGATACCATTCCTGAAAGAAGAGGAGTGTTGTTAGCTTTAGACCAGGGATTTTCCTCTTTCGTCCTACATACATTACTTCTGAAAGAAGAGAAGTAGATGCTGTTTTACCCCCCCCCCCCATGTGTTATTTTCTGCTTAATTATATATATATGCTTATAGCACACAAATACTGATAGGGAACCTCCCCTTGATGAGAGGAGAGATTCATCTCGTCTAGATCTGGTAAACCCATACTATTCATAGTGTAAATCTCCCTTATGCTGTGGCTGATATCCCCATTTTACCATTAGTTAGTTGATGACAAAATATTCACCCAACAGTTTTTTGGCAACTCCGCTGGGGACTCGGATGTGCAGTCTGAAACCTCAAGTTTTAGATTGAAGCAGTCCTTACCCTTCTCCATTACGTAATCTGGTGACTCCATTTCATGTCTTACCCATTATCATTTTAGCTTTACCAGTTGCCTTCATTATATTATCTGGTTTGCAAAACTAGAGCTGCTGGGAAGAACGCACATCTTGGAGCCTCAAGCTTCAACTTGAAGTAGTTTCGGTCCCGTTTTTGTTTTAAAAAAATCTGGCGACCCCACGCTATACTAGAAGTCAGAGATCTAAGGGTGTGGTTGACCCTATGTTTGAATTAGCGCAACAAAGTAATTTCGATCTGTTTCCTCCACCTGCTTCTCTTCGACGGTCTAAAAGCTTTCCTTCTAGCGTTGTCAAGTCACCAACACAAGGTAGAACCCTTTTTCCAGCTGTCAATCGCTGCTTACCTATAAACACTCCACCAAGGCTCGTTATCCCACCTTTTCACCCTCTTATCACTATGGCTCAAGGCCCGTGGGGTAATTCCTTCGGCCCTCTTAATTTAACCCCACCTTTGCATGAACTACCTCATAGCTCTAGAAAAAATTTTCCTAAGTTCTTTGGAGATGGAAAGGTTCATCCCGATGAGCATATCGCTGCTTTCTCCATAGCATGTGGCGTAATTGGTGTCAATTTTGAAGATGTAGCGGTGAGACTTTTTGTAGAGACTTTGCAAGGTGCGGCTGCGGATTGGTTCTATCACTTGCAGGTTGGGTCAGTGACTGACTGGAATACACTAAAGTCCATATTTGAAGCTCGATTTAAGCCCGCTGAAGATGCACACGCTTTGTTAGCTCAGCTAACACAGATGAAAAAAGAATCACAGGAACCCATGAGGGATTTCATAGCCAAATTCAATAAGTTGAGGAACCGGATTCCGACTGTGGCTCAGCCCACTCCGGAAAATCTCAAGTGTTTTTTCATCAACTCGCAGCTTCCTGAAGTAAGCTTCCTGTTAAGGCGAGCTGGCCCTATGGACCTAGCATTGACTCAAAATTTGGCTACTGAGATTGAGGATGATCTTATCCTAGCAGGCAAAATCAGGAAAGATTCTGGTAAAAACAAATGCCCCTCACCTGCTGAAAGTTCCTCCACAGGCACTACTGATCCTATGGTGCAAAAGTTAACAAATGAACTGATTGCTTTAAAGAGACAAATCGCTCAAGGCCCGTCTGCCCCTACCTATCGAGATGCACCCAGGAGGACATTTCAAAATTAGCCATATCAAAATAATATTGCCCGAACCCAAGGACAATCGAATCGCCTACCTCCCCCTTCAGGGAGATTAGCCATTGAAGCAGCACCTACAAATTCAGCGGTTGGATACTTAGAAACTGAGCACGACCTTTCCTTTCAGCCGCAGCTAGATCAGTCGGGAAGTGCTAACCTCTTTGATGAATATGATGAGGAATTAGCTGGTGACTCCAGTATCGGTTTCCTAGATTACCAAGATGAAACCGGACAACAAGGGGAAGATTCAAAGGAAGCTTATGCTATCTTTACTAGGTCTCAAAATCAACCGGCTTCACGCACTGACAAAGGGAAAGCAGTTGACGAGCTCCGGCCAGCAATTTCCATTGCCCAACGTGGGACTCCATTACCTCCGCAATCAAAAGATCAGGTGACTCATAAAAAAGTAACTGCTCCCGGTCACTTAATATCTTCCCCTCCTACTACTCAAGCCGGTGAAGAACCTGTCAAGGTCTTTAATGAGGGGATTGCTCCTTTTTCTATTGCAACCACCCTTCAATCATTTGATATTATTGATCATGCTAAAAAAACTAAAATTCAAATGATGGAGATTGAGTATTTGAGAGCTAACCCAGAACAGCTTGATAGGTTAGCAGAATATGTTAAAAATAAAGCTGTCCCCATAGGACAAAATCCTTCAAAGGTTGTTCCAGATCTCCCCAAAGACAAACCAGCCCAAAATAATCTGGTTGTGACACCCCCAGTCGCTCCTGGAAAAATAGAACCTTTTTATGTCTCTCTGCTTATAAATGGTTTCAAACTGAGTAACTGCATTATAGACTCCGGGGCTTCAGATAACGTCATGCCTGCAAAAGTGGCGGACTCCCTCGGCCTGACTTTAACCAAAACTTTTGGGAGGTGTTTTTCCATGGAAAACAAGCAGGTTCCCCTCCTTGGCCAAATAAAAGATGCTCAATACGCTTTTGCGGCTTTTCCCAAAAAGCGAATCAAAATGACAGTTCTAGTGGCCGATGTCCCAGCATCTTACGGCATCTTGCTTGGACGGAATTTTTTTAAGGATGTTGGAGGTGAATTGAGCATGGACCTATCAGAGGCCAGGATTCCAGTTCAGGGTGTCATGAAGAAGTTGCTTCCTGAAAAAGAAGCCAAGTACGTAGTTACCCGTTCCACAGCACCCGAAGCACAAATTTTATTCGAGTCATCAGGTATGGGCACTTATTTCTTATCCACCGATGAAATCCACGGCACCCCGGAGGAAACTCCTATGGATAATGATTTAGGTTCGGTTTCGCCTAGCGCTAGAGGTGAAATGTCAAAACCAAATGAACACACAAATCAACCCTTTCCCCAGAATGAGGAAGTTTGTGGAGAAAAAACCATGTCTGATGAGTTATGGACCTTAGAGTTTGATGGCAGTTGCTCTTCTACTAGATCAGGAGCCGGAGTTGTGTTGGTATCCCCTCAGGGAGAGGTTATCCCTTTTGCTTATAAATTACAATTCAACAATACCAACAACACAGCTGAGTACGAATCCCTTTTGCTTGGACTACAGGCTGCCAAAGACAAAGGCATAAAGAAAATCCATGCCAAAGGGGACGCTGAGTTGATAGTGTATCAGATAAGGAACCTCTATCAGACCAAAAATGAGAGGTTGTGCCATTATCGCAATCAAGTATGGGATCAGATTGAGTATTTCGACGCTTTCAATATCTCTGCCGTTCTGAGGGAATTCAATGATCGAGCAGACGCATTGGCTATCTCTGCAACTCTCCTGATTCCCCATCCTGATTTCAAAGGAGATAAGTATACTATTGAGTTGGTTTTCCGACCAAGTGTACCAGACAATGTTGACCACTGGCAAATATTTAATGACGATGATCAAATCATCGCTTTCTTGGAGCAAAAAGACGCTTTCAAACAATTGTGTTTTGAAGGCTGCGAACCTCGGGAGTATGGACCAACCCCTGAAACTCAGACCCATATAGGTGAAGATTTGCTGTAGCTGAAGGGAAATAAAATTCCCAAAGGTTTAGTTTCCCTAGAGAAGCTGTTTGATGACCATGACCGGTTTGTCAAAAAACAACAAACGGATTCAAGTTCTTCTTCAGATTTTGATCAAATCAACTTGGGGACCAAGCATGACCCTAAGATGGTAAACATTGGGAAATGCTGCACTTCCAAGGAAAGATCTGAGCTTGCTAGTTTACTCTGTCAATATAGGGATGTGTTGGCCTATTTTTATGACGACCTGAAATCTCTCAGGCCACATGACATCCGTCATGATATCCCCCTGAAAGCCAATTCTGTGCCTTATAAACAGAAATCCAGGCAATATAATCCAAAAATCTCAGATACTATTTTAGCCGAGATACAAAAGATGCTGGATGCTCGAATAATTTTTCCAATCCATCACTCAACATGGGTCGCTAACATAGTACCCGTCAGAAAGAAAAATGGTGAGATCTGAATCTGTGTGGATTTTAGAAATTTGAATCAGCTGTCCTTAAAAGATAACTACCCCCTTCCCATTATGGATCAAGTCCTACAGATGGTAACAGGTTCGGAAATGTTATCAATGCTTGACGGTTTTTTAGGTTATAATCAAGTGGAGGTCGGAAAAGCAGATCAACATAAGACAGCATTCACCACACCCTGGGGTACTTTCGCTTATTGCAGGATGCCTTTCGGTCTGATAAATGCAGGGGCTACTTTTCAAAGAGCTATGGATCTCACTTTCAAAGACATAATGGGAAAATTCATTGTAGTATACTTAGATGATCTAACGGTATTTTCAAAATAGCGTTCTGAGCATGTTCACCATTTGCAAAGAGTACTAGAGCGCTGCCGTCAAAATGGCATCTCATTAAACCCAAAGAAATCCGTTTTCAGAGTAACTGAAGGGAAGCTTCTCGGACACGTAGTGTCCCGAGAAGGTATTAGAATTGATTCAGAAAGAGTTAGATCCATTCAGGAACTGACTCTACCTACCAGCAAGACTGTAGTTCATTCTTTCTTTGGAAAGGTCAATTTCCTTAGGAGATTTGTTCCTGAATTCGCCGAGAAAACCCGTCACATTGTCAACATGATGAAGAGCAATGCCACATTTAGATGGACCATCGAAGGCAAAGCAGCGTTCAAAGAAATTAAAGAAGCAATTGCAGGGGCACCAGTCTTGGTCTATCCAGACTATACCAAAGGTTTCAAAATATATAGTTATGCCTCCGAGCATACACTATCAGCTATTTTGGTTCAGCCCAATTCAGAAAATGCAGAATCTCCTATTTCGTTCATGAGCTGCCCACTCAAAAATCACGAGTTGAAATATTCCCTTATGGAGAAACACGCATACGTCGTGGTCAAGGCTGTCAAGCATTTCAGGTTTTATATCCTAAATTCTCACATTGAGGTCCTCGTACCAGATACAACAATAAAATCTATTTTGACTCAGCAGGAGTTCGGCACAAAGAGGGGTAACTGGATTGCCAAAATTTAGGAATTTGATCTGGACATCAAACCAACCAAGCTCATACGGGGACGGGGCCTTTGCCAATTAATCGCCAACAACACTCTAGAGGAATTAGGAAATGAAGATCAAGATATTGAAAACGTGCCCACAGTTCTCTTTATCGCTACTACTGATGAGTGGTTTTCTGACATTGCTTATTTCCTAACATATGGTGAATGCCCTCCACATCTTTCTTTTAAAGAAAAGCGGAATATTAAATTAAAAGCAGCTGGTTATGTTCTATGGGACCATGGTCTTTACAAAAGAAACCTGGATGGGGCATTTCTTCGTTGTGTCGATAAAGCTCAACAAGAAAGACTTTTAAAATCTTTCCACAATTTGGCCTGTGGAGGACATTTCTCTGCATCGGTGACGGCACACAAGATTCTATGAGCAAGGTACTTTTGGCCTACACTTTTTTAGGATGCCTATAAATGGGTACGAAAATGTGAGCCGTGTCAGCAATTTGTCAGAAAACCCAAGCTACCTGCTTTTCCCCTCAGGCCGGTTGTGATCGATGAACTGTTCCAGCAGTGGGGTATTGATTTCATCGGTGCAATTAACCCATCTTCAAGCCCCGGACATGATTATGTTCTCACCACGACAGACTATTTTACTAAGTGGGTGGAGGCCAAACCAACTAAACATGCTACATCTGAAGTAGTATGCACCTTCCTCAAAGAAAATATCATCACCAGGTTTGGAGTTCCACTAAAGATTGTGACGGATAATGCGGCCTGCTTTTCGTCACATGAAATCACTCAATTTTGTTTCCATTATGGGATTACTTTGTCTCACACTTTAGACTATTTCCCCCAGGGGAATGGACAAGAGGAATCAAGTAACAAGAACCTGGTCACCATCATCAGAAAGTTGGTGGATGACAATCAGAGAACATGGCACAAAGCTTTGTATGATGCTTTATGGGCTGACAGGATAACGCCTAAAAGAGCTATAGGTATGTCACCTTTCCAACTCTTATATGGATGAAATACTGAAATCCCCATCACCCTTGAACTACCAACACTCAGGTTAACCAGAGCAATCGAAGATTCGACCTTTGAAGGCTCAGTGGACAAGCGTATCATGTATCTGATGGAGCTGAATGAACAACGAGTTACGGTGGTAGATCGGATCAGAGAGCACCAGAACCAGGTAAAGGCACTTTTTGATAAAAGAGCTAAGGCGCGTGAGTTCCAAGTAGGAGATCAAGTCTTGTTGTGGGACAAACGGCGTGAACCAAAAGGAATGCACGGCAAATTTGACTCTCTATGGAGGGGTCCGTTCACCATTCGATAGCTCTGTGGCGAAGCTAGCTTTTTGCTGGAGTATAAAGATGGAACGCCATTTACACTACCTCATAATGGGCAGCATCTAAAGCTTTTCAACCCTTGAAGCTTGGATGAGTCCATTTGTAAATATGTGCAGTTCTTTTTCTTTTTATCTTTTTTCTTTCGCTCGACTCCGTAGCCCAGTGGCTTGGATGAAGGCACTTAGAGACTGGTTTCTACTTCTGCTAATCCTTTCAATTGAGCAGAAGTTCCCCAATAGGAGCTAGCTGTTGTTCCTGAAATGAGCTTCGCTCATTTTTGCAAATGACCCCCTACGAAACTTGTCAGTTTCGTCTTGCCTTGTCCTTTTTTGGAAGGGCGGCGAAAATTGCCGCCCCTGCATTTTTTTCAGTAAGGGCGGCAAAACTCGCCGCCCCTGCACTTTTTCTGCAAGGGCGGCAAAAATCGCCGCCCCTGCACTTTATCATTTTTCACGCAGGGCATTAATGGCCCTGCGCGGCGAGTGGTTGGGTTGGTTTTTCAACCTTTATAAACCGTTTTGGGCCTCATTTCTTCTCACTGCCTCCTCCTCTCACCATACCTCTTGCACCTGAGCGCTCCAAGTGACTTTGCGACGTGACAACTCGTGGATCCGACTTCGTGGCACGCGCGTCTTCTAGGTATGGTTTGTTTTTAAGTTTCGTTTTTATTTTTCATTTGTTTTTGCTTTTTCTTCCCCGCGGCCTCGAAATGGCGGCATTTCCTTGCCGCCATTCCGCCCCTGCTTTCTTCAAGCAAAGATGACATTTCTTTGCCGCTGTTCTCTCTTCTTGCAAGGGCGGCGATTTTTGCCGCCCCTGCTCTCTTCTTGCAAGGGCGGCAATTTTCGCTGCCCCTGCTCTCTTCTTGCAAGGGCGGCGATTTTCGCCGCCCCTGCTCTTTTTCTTCTTTTTTTTTTAACTCCCAAAAAAAATTTTCGGGGTTGTCCTTTTCGAGCTTTTTCTTCCTCGTTTTCTATCTCTTAGCCCATCCTGACCTATTTAAGTGACCTCCTATAGCCTTTGTCACTTAAATTACTCTCCCCACCTCTCACTCTCCTTTCGACTATGGCTGCAGCTCCTTCAGCAAGCTCCTGCACACCTGCCCCCGTTCAAACGAGATCATCCCCCATGACGGAAGCATCTCCTTCAAAGGCCAAGAAGATGAAATACAGATACCAGGGCATCTTTCCGCTCACAGTGATTACCTTGAATGTCGATGACATTCGAGACACTGAGATCGGCCACGTAGATATGGCTGAATTCCTGGTACGAACCAAAGCGACCAATCCCAGCACTGGGATAATGAGGATTGTCGAGAGTAACATCCACCTGGTGGCCGCCTTCCCAGTAACAGCTCATCATGCAGAATTCATCCTTCAATGCGCACACTTCTATGACAAAGAGACTAGATCAGTCTCAGACGCCAGTGGCAGCATGATCATTCGGTTGGACCCCGAATTTATCGACAAAGTCTTTTTATGTCTGCCAGCCACTGAAGTGACCCAGATCGACTTCGAGAATGCGCAGAGGGAATATGACAAAGACCCCGAGAGGGCAAAGAGGGTCATAAACCATAAGTGGTTAAAAACCCCAAGGACTGGCCTATTTAGATGGCCGAAAAGCTTCCCCAGAAGCGACTTCATTGAAGAAGTTGGTGACTTAATCACCCTTCTCAGTAGAGTACGGGGCCTCCCGTCTTCTTCGCAATTCCATGAATGGATGTATCCGTTCATAAAGATCATTCTGCAAGGCAAACAGGTCATCTTCTGGGGAGAACAGATCAGCAATGCTATTCACGAGCAGCTGACTAGGGTACAAACCTCCTTCAAATTCTACATGACCTCGTACCTGGTCTACATAGCTGTTGCCATGCGATCTTTCCCAGGCCTAACCACAGAGGGGGATAGGAAGACCACCCCAGTCTATTCATACTATCCGCAGCTGACACTTCAAGGCTCGACACATCATTTCAGGTGAGTGAATGACGCATTCTTTTCCGTATTTCTATGTCTCTTCGATCCTCAACTGGAGCAGAAGAGGATGTCAGACGAGGCTTGGACAGTGGTGAATAGTTTTGGCTGCATGTTCCTCCAGTTCCCTACATTTTCTTATCTATGGGTGGGTTTCTTTCAAGGATACCCTTATATGCTGCCCAGATTCCCTTCAGATAGGTTGGTTCTAATGGAGCTTTGCCGACAACTGGCCGTCGTACACTCAAAACAGATGGAGCTTAAGAGACCTAGTTTCAAGTTTCCTATCCAGATTGGCAGATTTTCCATTGCTACATCAACTAAAGCCAAGGTTATGGAAACAGATATGCAGATGGTTACCATCAAACCTTTCAAAAGACGAGAAAAATTTGATTACAGAGGAGTTAGGGAGATGATTCGAAGGAAGACTCAGTTTCACGAGCCTATGATTGAGGACATCTGGGTAGATATAAGGACAGCCGAAGAGATAAGAAAGATGGACTATTGCCACCTCACGCTAGATCAAATAGAGTACCTCGGGCTTGCAGAGATCCCTTCAGGATTGATTGACGATGGAAATATAGTGAACAGCAGATATCTGACAGAGGTCGCTGGTTCTCCTCTTCCTCCGATCAACTGGTCTCAAAAAGAGCTGACTTCTCTAAGGAAGAGATTCGAACCAGTATTGGCTAACACCAATAGTTGGTTGGCAGCAAATGGAATCACCCTTAAAGAATTCATTACAGGGTCAGAGGCCGAATATCAAGCAGAGATGAAGAGAAAGGCAGAAAGCCGAACCAAAAACAAAGATGACGTCCCTTCATCATCTAGACCTCACAAGCCTAGGATCGTCTTTGTATCCAAGAAACCTAGGTCAGAACAAAAACCTGAAGCAACAGTCGAAGGAACCACAGAACGAAGTCCCAGGATACAGGCAGCTCAACCGATAGGGTCAACAGAACAACTTTTAGAATGACTAGGTGTTGGGTCTCCAACCTCGATGGAGCATGTGCGGCCGATCCAGGGTTCCTCTCCTCCTCATCAATCTCCTTTGGTGCCCACTTCCCCTATCTCTCCCATTAGCGTTCCATCTTCCGGTGCTACTTCTCCTTCCAAGGTGGTTTTTGGTGATCCACAAGATCCTTCAGCAGGTTCCCCTCGCTCTTCTGCATCCATTCCAAGTTTATCATCTCCATCTTTCAACCTGCCATTAAGCCCGGTGCCTAATCCTGAATCAACAGTTGACACAGTCTCACCGGTCACTCTAACTACCACTACTGTCACCACTAGTAGCGTGGAGGCCACTACCGTGACACCAATAGAAGCAACTATTGTTACAACAGGAACTTCTCTCCCGCCGTGGATGTCTGCTTTCACACCAAAGAGAAAGAAAAGGGCCATCTCCCCAGAAGAATTTAATTTCGGCAAGATTGTGCTGGCCAGAACAAAGGCTCCCAAGAAACCAAAGATCCTTTCCAAGTTGGTCGAAGAAAAGGGGCAGAAATTTCTGGAAATTGCCAAACCCCCACAGGACGCAACCCTTGAAGGTTTTGAAATGAGCAGTTATTCCTTTTCTCGTGTTGAACTAGGCAAGGTTACACACGAAGGTGCGAAGAGTGATTTTCAGTCAGCAATGGACATTATGGTCCAAAAATTTGACAAAGAAAAAGAGATGAAAGATTTTTATAAAGCCAAGGCTGAGCAATTAATGGCAGTAATCAGGAGATTCACCATCCCACCTGAGGCAGCAACTCTAGAGGCCTTTTCAGTGGATGATTCAGTTATTCAGAAAGCTGAAAAGACTTATTTAAGGGGAAAAGTAATGGAGGAATATATTGACCGAATACACAATCAAGGAATCTCTCTATTGTCTGAGGTTGCAGAAAGAACAGGGAAAATGAAGAGATTGAAGGCTCAAGTAGACAGTTTTGTTTCTCTCACCTCTCAAGAGATTAATGGCTTGGAGAAAGATCTCGGGAGATGGAAGGAAATGGAAGGTCTAAAAAAGAGTACCCTGATATCTATCGGAGTTATCCCCAACAAGGATTCATATGTTGAGGTCAAAGAGACGATGATTTTTAGGATCCAGGTACTCAAAGATCTAATTGATGATCTCAAAGCTTTTAAAGAAGCTAGTGATAAAAGTGACCTGAGCTTGTTGAACAAATTAGAAGAGCTACCCTGCGACTTGACCTCTAAGGATCATCAGTTCCTTCCAGCAGATGAAATGATTCAGAATTTTGAAGGGATGATCCATAAGGATTTCAAAGGAGCGTCTTTTTCAATAACTTCGGTTGATAGCATTCTGGATGCTCAGTTGACTCTGGAAAATTTAAGATCTAGGTTAACTGGCCACTATAAAGCCATCACAGCATTAAAAGACGCATTGATCAGAGCAAGGGTCGTCTCCAACCACGCAGTTGCACCGGATAGCATCGGGATCCAGGCATCAATCACCATGTACGATGCTCATCTGAAGAAGTCTAGTGGCAAGAACTGACACTTTCTGTCTTTCTTCTTCTATCCTTATGCATTTTTGTTTTTTACAGAATGCATGTAATTTTGTAAAATGTAATTACGAATAAAATATTTTGGAAAATATCTAAAAGTCAAAGATGAGTCATCTTTGACCAAGATATTTTGTATATTTTATTATTTTGTTTTTGAGGATTTTCTCCCTATAAAAAGTGGAGACCTCATTTGTGTATAGATCTTGGAAAAATAGAGAGCAAACACTCTGCTAAAATTGAAGCAACTTTTGAGACTTTGTGCTCAGATTTGTAAATCAGATTTTGTCAAATGAATGAGAAGCAAGTGATTTCAGACTTTGTGTTGAAGTTATCTGTGTCATCTAGGAAATAGTTTCTTATGTACTCTTTCCTGATAACCTCTTATTTATCTGACTTAATAAGCAAAGCGAATGTGTTGATATTATCTAAGGGCACTTTTTGAGGGTAGAAGATAGACTTTGTGCTACTTTTACTTTTGAGATTCTTTTATCTTTTGCAGTTTCAGGTGAAGACTTTGTGCTTCACTTCATTCTACGGTTATACTTGTTCCAAATCTGTGGAGAAGCTACGGAAGACTTTGCGCTTGCGTGAGCGTTCTTTTGACTTTGTTACTTCAGGTAATCTCTTGCTCTTCGTTTGATACCATTCCTGAAAGAAGAGGAGTGTTGTTGGCTTTAGACCAGGGATTTTCCTCTTTCGTCCTACATACATTACTTCTGAAAGAAGAGAAGTAGATGCTGTTTTACCCCCCCATGTGTTATTTTCTGCTTAATTATATATATATGCTTATAGCACACAAATACTGATAGGGAACCTCCCCTTGATGAGAGGAGAGATTCATCTCGTCTAGATCTGGTAAACCCATACTATTCATAGTGTAAATCTCCCTTATGCTGTGGTTGATATCCCCATTTTACCATCAGTTAGTTGATGACAAAATATTCACCCAACACAATCAAACCACTCACATCTAGCATCTCACTTTTAAGCCTTTACCAATTGGCTCTTTCAATAAGAGCCCATTCACTCTTAACCTGATCTAGTGCATTTCTCATTTGATGGATGACATGATCAGGAATTTCTTGGACACATCCCCTTTTGGTGTCAAGATCTATTACATACTTTTCATATCCCAACAATGCTCATTTGAAGGTGGAGACGGGTTGATTGGTAAAGAGACTGGGTTGAGTAGGAGAAGTGACACATTGAGATGACTGGGCATAAGGTTGATATAGCTTATGACAAGGTTGAGACCAGTCATATTGAATCTGATAAGGATCAATATAAGGTTGGTAAGGATCATAGCTAGGTTGGCCAAGGAAAATAGGGTCCATGGCTCTGAACGATGGAATTATATATACAAGAATATTGTTTCTTGATGGCACCAGAAACTACTTAACTAGTTGATTTAACTTGGATTCACCATTGGTGTTGATGCAAAAGCCTCCAAATGCTAGTCAGTTGAAGAACACACCAAAAATTCTTTAACTCTTTAAACCTAACATGTCCTAATTGGTCCCACTGGGTGTGCCAAAAACTATTGATGTAGTGGATTGCACCCAGGGGCAGGAGGCCTAGCTCTCATCCTTCCACATGCAACAATGGAAACTCCCCTCTCACCTATGGGATCGATGAAGTTGGAGGGGAGAGTCTCTAGATAAGGGCTAGCTCTATCTAATGTATCTTTTAGGACCTAGTTTCTCCTACTGCTAACAAATAAAATGAAAAGGGGGGGGGAATGAAAAGGGAGAGAGAGATGCTGAAAATAGAACCTAAGCCTAAAAATGAAAAGGTGATACCCCAGAATAGTGTTGACCCACTCAGCCTGAACATACACTTTTCACCAGGAAGAAATGCCCATACACTTCATCTGAAGGGGGAAGCTCTTCTATTTGAGTGAGTCAGGGGTCCGTAGAGATACAGAGAGGAAGGAACTACCAAAGGTGCTTTGTGACACACTTAGGCAACCTATTCACATGTGCCTATATTCCTACTATAGACACTTTTGGTAGACCTGCAAAAAAGAGACTTCACAATGCAATAGACATGTTGTAATCAATCTATGAAAAGCATGAAAGACAATGACTTAACATAAAATAAGAACATAGACATATACTTTAAAGTGTAATTACAGATAGAGGTAAAAATGTTAAGTCCTAATTCAAAGTAAAATTTAGCATCTCTGCCTTACAAACCCTAGAGATTTTTGGGTAGAGTTTTTCCTTAAGGCTAAGAGAGTCCCGCTTCTCAAATGAGAAGTTTACAATATATAGAAAAAGGAAGATAACTTGGAATTTTATAGGAAAGACTTTGGTGCTCTTTTTGCAAGCTGGCCCATGTGCACTCTGAGCCTTGGGAAGAGGGAGCTGTTTGATTGTCAGTTCCTAATTTGACTTTGGCATCTCATCATTCATATGAAAGCACGAGTCATGCCTCTTTTCTATGAATAAACTACTCCCTTTAAGGCATTTACGTAGCTTGTCTTCTTATGAATGCAAACTAGAGAAAAAAATCTGTGTCGCTTACTATTTGCACCATTTTGTGACCACTTGGCAAGCACTGTTCCAACTGCAAGAATAAATCCCTGAGTTGATACCTCCTCTCACCACTTGGATGCTTTGTCCATTTCTTACCTTGTCTCATCCTATTTTTGTCTCTTTCTACTCCTTCAGCCCTCAAGGATGGTCTTTTGGTAGGTCACTACGTTCCTTGGGCTCTTTTCATGGTTGGTGCTTAGGCAATTTAAAAGAAAATAGCTATTTCAGTGTCTTAAAATTGACGTCCGTGCACCTATCATCACTTAAAAAATAATGGCTAATCTATCTTCTTCAAGTTGATGGCTTCCAGGAGGTCACTGTCCTTGGCAAATTCCTTCGAGCCTTTTTTGTAGGCTTTTTCTATGGGTTTTTCCTATGGGCCTTTTCCCACAGACAATTTTCCCATGGACAAAAAGCCCATGAGAAATGGCCGCCTTGATTTCTTTCAGGGTTTTTCCCCAAGTCCCTTTCTCTGGAATTTTCTTGGATTTTTTCTCTCTCACAGCCTCCCCAAATTTCTTTAGACTTTTTGTCTGAAGGAATTCCTTCTGAATTTTTTTTTGAAATAATTCATTTCAATGCTTAAGTCCTTTCTATGAGATTTTTTAATCCTTCGGCTGCCTTCGAAGTGCTCCATGCCCTCTGCAAGGGCTCTCGAACTCAAAACTACCCTCTACAAGGGCACTTGCCCTTTGAGAGGCTTAAACCTTTCACGTGAACCACTCCTTTGAACCAACCATTGAACTGGTTCAATGGTTAAAACATTTATTAAAACAAAGCATTGAACCATTTGATTGAACCTATTGATGAACTTTGCATTGAGCTTTATGTTGAACTTTACTGATGAACTTTAATATTGAACCAAAAACATTGAACTAATGCATTGAACCAAGCTGATGAACCAACTAAGTGGATTGAGTGATTGAACCAAGGCATTGAACCAAGGCATTAAACCAATGCATTGAACCAAGCCAATGAACTATTTGATTGAACCAAAGTGACGAACTTTGCTGATTGATCCAAGGATTTGAACCGAAGTGATGAACTTGCCAATTGAACCAAGGCATTGAA
The DNA here is from genome assembly GCA_037957365.1 of Torreya grandis. Lineage (NCBI taxonomy): Eukaryota > Viridiplantae > Streptophyta > Pinopsida > Cupressales > Taxaceae > Torreya > Torreya grandis. The sequence continues at coordinate 128,415 of JARHVA010010111.1, forward strand.
CCAAGGCATTAAATTGTTTCAATGGTTCAATGGTTCAAAGATGCTAAATATTTGAAAGATCATGTCATTGAACCACTTTAATCTCATTTTCCTTATGAATTTCTTTGGATAAGAGTCCGAAGAAGCTTTATAAAACCTTGCACTCTTTGACTAGTTCTTCATCTATCGAAAGACCACACCTACAGAGTCCGTAGAAATTTTGTAGAGTTTGTAGAAATTGCAAGACTCATGCAAAATAAAAAGTACTAGCTCAGAACAACATAAAAAAGAAGGGGGATCAATTTTTGGATTGTTGGGTAAAAAATGGTCAACAAATACCTCTAAGCTTGGAAATTCTTTCTCTCCAACTAATAAAATAGATTTAAATTGATGAAAATGGCCCCATGCAGGTTAGACTTGCTGAAATTTTGGAGGTTCAAGAAAAGAGGGATGTGGCACATGATTCATTAATAAAGCATCAAAAAATAATTAAAGACTGCTTTTCTAAAAGGACTTCAAATCCTCATTTTGAAGTAGGCTCAATTATTTGGAAATGGGATGCAAGAGCCGCCAAGCTGGGTCAACATACTAAATTTGAAGCATTATGGACTAGCCCCTATAACATTCATGCATATAAATAGAATAATTTGTTTGAGCTAGAAATAATGGAAGGTGAACCTGAAGATATTCTTGTGAATGGGATCTACTTGAAACATTTCAGCTAAGTTGTGTCTCTAATGTTTTATAGTTAGATAGTTTCCCTTTCCTAGTTGCTTTGTTTTCCCATTTTATTTTCCACTCTTTCTTTTAAATAAGTTTTCTTTGAACACATAACCACAGTTCAGAGCCTTTTTCAAAAAAATTCAAAAACTCTCGACACTTTAAATATCTCCCAAATCTTAAATTCCCTAAGGTACCTTGCGCAACCACTTGCATGACGTGTCTAACTCACTGTTCCATGAAAATTTAGTAAGATTTGCTAACAGTTATCTAGGTTTAATGCCATTTTGAGACTTGATGGGTCAATAAATACCTCATAGCAAGAGTTAAATCTTAAAGTTTCTCAAACATTCTTGCATCTGCTAGAAAACCCCTGCTACTTGCATTTTCAACTCATAGTAAACCTTCTTAAGTGAAAGTGCTTCCTTATTGTAAAAGCTTCATACCTATTACCATAGTTCACTATTTTATAGAATAGATATAGATATGGAGGGAGTACAGTCTTCACAGTAAGGGTCTAGGATTTACGAATCCCTTGATAAGTTTTTTACAAGCAAATCATATGCTTCAGCCCCTGCACAACTATTAAAGACCTACCCATAGACTAGAGTCCCTAAATTTGGTCAAGTAAATGACTTAGCAAAGCTAAAATATTATGTAGATGGAATCATGGACCCAATTATTCAAAGAACTAGTAGCAAAACTCTTAGAGAAGGGGCACATCAAAGGTGTCTTTAGAAGGCCAATGTGGGACAATATGAGAATTCAAAATGAGGATATGGACTTCCCAACGGGCACAATTCATTGTCCCAAGTGTGCATCCATGCCCTAAATTGGTTGAAATATGTGCCAGATTATTTCATGCACCTTCAAATACCATACAAAAGGGTCCATTCATAGTGCAAATTACACCAAAGGCTATCAGACATGTTGGCCCTATACCACGACAAGACAACCACATTTCCCACCATTGCCAAGATGTAGAAAACATGGGAAAACATCAATACTCAATTAAGGTTTCTAAAATTAGAGCTGCAATTAGGCGATGATGATATAACTATGCCAACACTACCAATAACAAGAGCACAATTTGCACAAGCTAGTCAAGATGCACTTTCCATGATGGCTTTCATTTTCAGAATGAAAGATGATATAATCATCTATGAAGAACAAATATCTGTCCTTTTTAGATTAAAAACTATTGACAAGACTCAGGAGTATCAGCTTGATTTATCTAAGCAAATTGCATATTTGATGGTGGAATAACTTTCCCAATTCAGATCTAAAGGGATTTTTAGGTATTCCTCTTATTTGTTTCACCTTATGTTGTATCAAAATTTTGGCATCTTTTCCCAACACATGCATCTAAACATGTATGACCCAAGCTTCAGTCTACATAGGACCACTCTTGTGTTTGCATGGAGACATATCTTGTCCAAAACTAGTGACCCATATGAATTTTGGGAACTTTTTGTTGCCCCCCTACTTTTTGTCATTTGATCCCAGAACCATTTATAAATAGACTATTTCCAAGTGTATCAAACCTTATGACCAATTGCCCTATCCCTTGTGATTACTTTTTTGGATCCCATCATACTATTATTAGAGTTCATGGTTCTAGTGGGGAACTAGTGTTGCTACGTAAGATTTTGACCCTTAGGTTAGCATTATTAGAGGTCACCAGGCAATTGTCTATGGTAGATAATGAATATGGCTTTGGGAAGAAGAAGAGGAAAATGTATGATGTCCCATGGGTGACAAACAAAATGGCATTAGAGACTAGAGATGCTAAGATTATGTTACTTAGAAAGCTAGCCTTCCTAGATTTCTTTATAATTGAAGATAAATGGGTATATGACCTAGATGGTTTCATAGCTTCATGGATAAGGACTAATAGGGTTGTTTCCAGAATTGCACATGAGGGCCGCTCCTTTTGGGAAAACAGGAAAAATCCTAGGGAGGATATTCCTGAGTTTTATGTTGAATTGACGGATTTGCCTCTTCAAAAAAATAGACCATGTGAAACTTTTTATGTTAAGCAAATGGATTTTGACCCTGAAATCATAATGACTTCTGGTTTAAGAAGAGCATTAAAGAATAAAGACTAAAACACTAAAAAAATAGAAGCCTATTGGAAATATAGGAAAGATATTTGTGAGATAACCCATTCTTTTGGAAATGTGGATTCATATGAGAAATGGGAGGAAATTTGGGATGAATTTCATCAGTCTCCTATGTCTAGCCCTAATACAAGCAATTTGCAAACATAGGATGGAGAGCCAGAAGCCAGAGTAGAATCTAGTCAAACATCGTAGGTCCCAGTGCAAACTTCAGCAGTAGTTGTTGTAGCTATTTGGCCCCAATCTCTTAGTACCCTCAAAAAATAAAAGAGTGTGGTATATTCATGACCAAAATATTCTCCATCAATGTTAGTCCTTGAAGTTCCTAGTTCTACACAAGCACCACTAGCAGAAGTGGTAAATATTGAGGAGAATGGAGAATAGCCAGAAGAAGAAACACCAAGGAAACATAAGAGGCTAAGGTTCCAGCTAGATTCAGAAGAGAGGGCAGAACACTTACAACACCAACCATAGAGTACCCCAATTGCTTATTAGGTAAGTATTGTTTCTCCTTCTTCTCAATCTCTTTCTTCTCTTATAGGGATGATGATTCCATCTGGCCAAATGACATCCCCTGCCACCTCCATTGTACCTATTTCTCATTTTGCCCCATCTATCCATACTCAATCTATATCATTACCTCACTTTTCCCCCTCTATTCCCAAGAAAGTACCTCCTCAAATTTCCCATAGCCAATAATTGGCTATTCCATATGGATTTCCGCAAGGTTATCCTTTTGCAGGTGGGCACATTGCCTCTCTTTCTACCTTCCAAACTCAAGCAGATGCTACTAGGAAGGCAAGGGAAGCCCAAATGGAGAAAAAGAGAATCAAAGATAATAAATACTTGGCCACACCACATCTGAGGTCACAATTTGACCCAATCTAGCAGTAACTAATGGTGACCCATTTATCATCAAATATAGTCAAGCCAAATGAGTAGATGCAGCTAGAGGATTACACAATGAATGTAGTGGCTATAGACATGTCACTTTTTAGACCACAAGATAGGGTCAAGCTACCAAATTAATCTACTACTATAGTATTTGAATATTATATTAAAATATCAAGGAAGCTATAGAAGATGGAGGCTGATCTAGCCAAAGAGAAGGCAAACTATAGCAGTTTGACCACAGAGATTAATACTAAGAATATTTAAATAGAGAGTCTTAATAAATAATTTCAAGATAATATTTCTCTTCAGACTCACCAAGCTATTTAGGACCAAAATGATTCTTTGAAAATAGGGCTGATGTAGGTGAAGGATGCAGTGACAACCTTAAGGCAAGAAAAGGTAGCATTTCAAGAAAAATGTGAGGAAAGCCTGCTATAGGTTACTCAACCTCAATAGAAGCTGTTGAATGAGTAGAATAATACCATGGCTATATAGACACAACTTCAAGCTGAGTGATAAAGGGTAGAATAATTGACACTTGAGTTGGCTAATAGGCCAAAGAATGTAGGGGTGTTGAATCTAGTAAAGGATCTTTATGAATCAATATGGAAAAGAATCTCTCAGGAGATTATTCAGCTCAGAACTTCTCTAACCTTTCTACTAAATGCATAGAAATTGTGTGAAAAGGTGGAGATATTAGTAAAAGACACTCTATCTACTATCTCTGTGAGAGTTTTTGACTCTCAAATGCTGCTGCAAAAGTTATATGATTCAACTAATGGAACAATGTCAGTAGTAGGGATTAATGACAGAATGATCATTGCTAAAAGAGTGAATGAAGTTCTCAATTACAACTCTATAGTAATCAATTACAGAGAGATTCTAGATGTGATGAAATAAATAATCAAAGACATGAAACAACACATCGAAGATCTGGTGTAATTAGGTCTTCCTTCCCCTTTTCCTGATGACAACACTATGTTGGTGATTGATGAAATTGAACATTTATTATTAGCCAGGCAGACTGATCAAATAGTTTTTTAGGGTTTAAGGGATGATTCATTAGTGCCTAAAGTAGAATCTATTTTGACTCCTATTTCTTAGCTTGAATTTAAATTGAAGGCTACCATTCAAATTTTGCAAAATTTTTCACATAAAGATATTATCAATCTTGATTTAGCCTTTCAAGAATTGCAAAATAAGCAGGGATTATCTGATGATGAGTGGTTTGCTTATCAGATAGCCTTACTAAAGCTATGATTTTTTTTGTCATTTTTATCATGTAGGAGTTATGGATTCCTTTTTAGTAGGCTCAAACATCCTTGGGGTTGCCAATAACTATAGAGTAAAAAACACTCTACATTTTATTTTGATTTTTTAGTTGCGTGATCCAAAAAATTTGTCCCTGCACACTTTGGTTCGAGACAGTGAAGTTTTGATTTAGAGTGTGGGCTCAAATTTATTTTTGCCTCAATTTTTTCTAAGTGTCAAAATCAAGCACAAGCTACCATGTGTCAACATCTAAAATAGCTTTACTTTGTTTCATTGATAACTAAAGACTGTTGAGGGTCTCGAGTTCTATTTCTGAGGCAAGTGGAAGCCACCAAGTGCCACCATCCATGTAAATATGAAATGAGGCTTGGATATTTCTATAGTATAGACAGAGTGATGTGGATACCAACAAGTGTCACCTTCCATAGGATTCTCAAAGGGTAGCTAAAAGTAGTGGAGACTGCCACATATCCCTTGATAAAGATGCGTGGAAAGCACCACCTATCCCTATTCCCTTTTTGAAGTTGCTTGGGTGAGACGTGCTGTGGGTCTCATTTTCTGTTAATTTGTTAAATTTTTGGAGAAGTGGATGGTGACAGATGTCAAATATGGAACACTCCTAAGTGAAGACAAAAAAAGAGTATAATTTACACAAAAAGTGTCGTGTGCCTTTGATAAGTGCTGCAGAATATGCCAGGTGTCATTTTTCAGTGCCTCCTGAATAATAAGAAGGTTTTCAAGTAAAGAGAGGGAATCAGCCAAGTGTCCTCTCCTATTTGAAAGTGGGAAGCATCTTGGGTATCTATTTTGGCTAATGAACTTGCAAGAAGATAGAACATTTCAGATCCAAGAAATAACCTGTGTTAGACACTTCTAGTTCAGTTAGAGTTTAATTAGGCCATTAGATTGGGAACATGCAGACAATCCAGAGCTAATCTAGTGCTATAAATAGGGGTGTAGAGATCACTAGAATGGGCATTAGAAGATAGAGAGAATTTTCTATAAGATATTATTGTCAAGAGTTTTAGACTTTTTTAGCTATGATCAGGAATATCATTTGTCTTTGTTCTATTTTCTTGAGTTAGAAAGTTTATGTAATTGTGCATGTTTCTGTGCCTTTTATGTGACAGGAGAATTAATAAGAAAATTGAGTTATGTGCCTTTGTTGATATTTTTCTATGTCACTGAAAAATTAGTCTAAGTTGTAAACCTTTGTTTCTATTATTTTTCATCTTTTACATTCATCATGCCTTGTTCACTCTTTAATGTAATTGAATCTTATTATAGCTTCACTATGCTTAAGGGTCAAATTAAATTCAGGCACATCACCATTGTTAGAGTTTATTTAGTTGAACTTGTGTTTCTATTTAATTAATATCCCTTTTCCCATTATACCCTTGATATAAAGGAGATCCAGCTTCTTTAAAATATGGAGGTTGTTTCAGGTTACAAGTCCCACATTCCTGAAACTTCCCATTGTTGGTGTTAGAAACAGTGTAATTTTAATCATCAACAAAACTATTTGAGCATTCAAAAAGAGCATCCATAATTATTTAGTTGATTATGGAGCATCTACCATAGTGATGCGTAGTTCAATTTGCCAAAATATAGATTTGACTCCAAGCCCATTAAAGATAAAATTTTCACAACTAGATAAGAATGTGATACCTATAATAGGAGAGATAAATGATGTATGCATCTACATAACATCTCAACCATGAGTAAAAATGAAAATTGACATATTGATAGTAGATATTCTAAAAAGATATAGACTCCTCCTCAATAGAGATTGGTCCAAAAAATTGAATGGGTATGTATCACAAGATCTCTCACATTTGGTTACCATGGAGAGGTATCCCAAACCATATTAAAATTGATCAAGAGCCAATAACGAAGCACCTAATTATTGAACTGTTAATGACTCTATGTTTCACCCTTGTTGAAGATAGGATTTTTCCTGTCCTAACCTCTAATATAGGCTAAGATGAGAATGACCTTAGGCTATGGGTTACCTAATGAGTAGGTCAGACCTCTAGATTTTAGGGGGATAGATCCCATGATTTTTTATTATAATTCTATCTTAAATAACTAAACATGCTAGGGTGAAAAAGGTAAATGAGATTAATGAATTAAACCTACTCTAAAATGTGGTGATACACATAATCATTTTATCCACTCATTCAACTTGGACTCTCAACACACTAATAAATAATGCATCGAGTTGAGAGAATACTTTTAATGACATATAGGCAATAATATTTCATCTAGAGGTTAATATAATGACCTAAAGTGAGAGGTTCAAGAGGAGAAGTCTTGGTTTAAGGAACTTGCAACTAGATTTCCACTCCACACTCAATTTTTCCACCATACAACACACTAGACAACCTACCAAAAAGATTGGTTAATACTTAGGATTAACTTGGACTTGAAAAAGGATATGTTATACCACTATTACATATAAAAAATCATTAACACACAAATTAAATATCATGAATAAGTTTTAATATGCTCTATTCATCACTCAGGAGGTGCATAAGTATAAATACTAGCACAGTCTCCTCATACTAGCCTGAGGGATCCAATCTAAAGAAAAAATACTTAAATATATATAACATATGAGGAGATGATAAGGGTAATATGTCATACAATAGTGTATAATATTTAATTAATGACCAAGTCCACTCAAAATTCTAGTTACAACAATTACATAATGCTCTCTTTAACCCCTTCCATGCATTGGACCTCCTTGATGGCTCCTTAAATGAGTTATTGGCATTTGAAATTAGGTAATGGAGGGTGAGTAAACATCAATAATTCTTTTAAAAGGGATAATAATACTTAAAATATTCCATCATGGTTCCCTATGGTAGTTACAATCATGAATTAGGCCACCATGATCATGTAGCAGCCTAAACACTTCTAAAGTAAATTTAAAAAATCAAGGAAACTATCTCAACTTCCATAATAGCTATAAAATTCACATTAAATGTCCTTTAAGGTCTAGAAACCAATGTAACATCTTTGCATTTATCCATTATATTATTCTTTTAACACCAATTAAGCTCTATTTGTTCACCAAATAGGCCAATTAGGCCTATTAGGCCTAATTACCTAAGTGTTGATGTATTGGCATCCATGAAACCTACATGAAATATTTATAACCTATTTATTAGTGTGGTTCATTCCTAAAACAACACCTTCAACCTAGATATAGTATTAGAAAGGCATCAGGAACTTAAAATTCTAGCCTTCAAAGTTGATTGGTTCATCTCTCTTAAGCATGGAAAATTAGTAGTTTTGAACATACTTTTAGATTCTATTTCAGGTGAAATATTGGGTATATTATACCTTTATAGGCTAGATCAAGTCCCAAAACAACTACTCCAAGGATTGGAATCACTCTGTATGGTTAAATACCCTTCTTTCTACTAAAAACCCTAAAAAGTGCCTATTTTTGAGCATTATATACCATGTCCATATAATTAGGTACCATTAGGATAACATTATTTGAGTTTTTTTTACCTTCCATATTTTTTTAGACAATTATGGGCTGTTAGGGCATCAAAATATCAAGTTTTCTAAGACTGGGTTTGACTAGGCTTTTAGAGAGGTTTAGGAGTGCCTAGGAGTCTTAGAAATGATTCATACTATATGAGCATCCATTTTTGGAATAAATATCATAAATATCTAGGTAATTTACCTACTCAACTTCCATTAGTGGTTTGTACTCCCATGTAGAGGGTGGAGGAGGATATGAACATCACAAAGTGACCCTGGGGTAGTCTATAGGCCATTTCTAAGTGCCTAACTTCTTAAGGTTTTTTCATGAAGACTAGACCCAAAATAAATATATATATATCATTAATTATTATTTCACATGGGTACCTAAAACTTCTTAATATATTTTTTCTTGAGAACTTATGTCTTGGAGTGGGCGAGTACTTGAAATTGGCACTTGGGTGGACTATGTGCATGGTTGAGGATTTCAAGCAAAGTTTTGAATATATTCTAACCCTTAAAAAAAATATCCATATTAATCCTCTTTATTATGGTATTTACATCCTCATACTCCCCCATTTGATCATATAACCTATTATAAGAGTTTGAAAGAGCTTAAGGTGTGGTCTATAATTAGGCCTAAATCCTACCTATTTAATTTGTCCTCAATAGCATTTGACTATAGATGTGGATGTTTTCCCTTAGGATAAGGTCTTATTAGCTTTAAAAATCATTCTCTATTGTCATAAAACCTTATTTTTGTTCCAATCCACTTAAATACCCTCCAAAACTTGATTTTGCCTAATAGCTCCTAGACTACTTGCTCTTGACATAGCTTAGTCTGAGACAAAACAATGGGTATACCCACTATTTGTCTAAAAAATATATTAACATTAGTTCCTTTAAATGTTTCCAAGGACCATATCCTTACAAAATCAACACTTTACTATGCCTATAAGGCCCTCAAATCACTATTTTTATTTAAACTGGTCTTATACTACCTACATACTATGTGGCTGAGTATAAGGTTTTAATGTAACCTATTATTATTATTCCCTTGAGGTTCTATAGGTTTAAACCTAATTTTATAGTCCTTTTAAATATCCATTAATGGTTACTAGGTTTCACATCCTTAAATTCATTCTCTACCTACAACTCATTTGGTTTTTCCATATGCATATGAATTCCCTCTTAGGAGTAGTTGACTGAGTTTTGCTTGAAACCCTATATATACCCTTTCTTGTCTATAAATTGATTTATGATGGGATTCTTGTGATTAACATGCCTCATTATAGGTTAATATTATAAATATTCACTTAATTATTACAACTTATGCATCAAGATCATTGTACTTTATTCATCAAGTTTATCTCATGACTAGCCTACAGGTATATATTCTTGCATTATTGACTAAGTCAGGGGGTAGTCAATCTTGTTATGAGTTTCCTAGACATCATTATTATCAATATTACCTTTTATAGGTCTCTATTAGTTCAAAATTTCCTCTCATTACCTCAACAGTGACCTCTAATCCTTTTAAATGAAAGACCATACCTTACTTGTTCTCTTAGATTGACTGCAGGGGAATACATTGTTGTTGTAGGTGCCTGTCCAATAGAGGGTTTGGAATGGTAAAATACCATATTAGTCTCTTAATTTTACTATATTTTTATGAATTATAATCTTTCATAACCTCCATCTTTGAATCATTGTTAACCTACATCATTTTGACTCATTTACTTATGGCACAAAAGATAGAGAGAGAGATAAAGCTATATGTTTTCTTTAGACTAAGCTTAAGACCTAGAATAGGTATAAATAGACCTTATCATTGAGATAATATTAATTTTGTCACTTTCCTCAAAATATTTCCTTAATAACATGGTGATTTCAATTTTATTTAATGTAACTTATCTTGCCTTGTCTTTATCATGGTGACTGTAGGTGGGTTTTTGTACTACTGTAGGTGTTATTTTCTATGTTAGACCTTCCTTAGAGAGTCAAGGATTTAAAATTAAATATGTTGGGATTATTGGCACTAAAAACACCTTGGAATTATAAAGACACATCATAGTCCATTGAACATGTTCCTCTCCTTAGCCTTCTTCTCATGCTCTAGATAGGTTACTCAAGGTGGTTGTAGGTGCTTCTCTACCATTCTATAAGACAATGGTTGAAGTGGAGGTTTGAGGTGGATAGGTGGTGACCTCACCTTGAAGGTTTAATTATCCATATTAAAACCATTCACTATCTTTTCAAACATAGATACCAAGAGCTTGAATTTTTTCTTAGTATTTAGTCACCAAAGAGTGTAACCTTATGTTGTATAGACTGAGACAATCCACACATGCTACCTAGGATGAATGCTTTAAGGTCAATTGTGGGGTTCATATTAAATTATGTCCTTAGCTATAACTCATCATAATTCTTCCCATTTCCACTTATATTTGTATTTGAAGAGACTTCTTAATCACTCCTCAGAATGCTCTTCAAACTCTATTACAGTGGCCAAAGACTGGTTATAGGTGCTTATGAGGTATACTTAGTGGGTGCAGATACTAAAATTATGTCACACATGTGTGTAAATCCATATGTCCAATTCCCCTTTGAGTCCCTTTTAATAATTAGCCTTCCTAACCCATGTTTTCACCCGTCACACATTTAACTAATTTAAAATATTTAATTAAGTTAATTAAAAACTACTTATGCCACCTTACCTAGCCACCTCATCCTAAGACTAATTCTTACCCTCTGAATCACCTTAAGACTTATTCCCCTAATCCTAAATACCCATGAATTATTCTCACCCAAAATATACATTCCTAACTAACTACATCTTTCTTAACCTCACATTTCTATCGTTTCCTAATGGATACCACACTTGGAAAGAGAAGGAACAAAAAATAAGCTAAATATAGCCCTTTTACCTATTCCCCTGGCATCGATGTTAGTCAACCCATGGATAATGTTAGTAGGATCACTAACATCAGTTACTTAATCCAAATTCCAAGATAATATTCAAGTCATTAGAAATCCAAAAACACTCAGTCATTCACATACATGCTTTAGTAGTCAACTTTCTACATCCAAGTTTATTGTTACTCTATAAAAATTAGTCTAGATTAGGAATTGATATACTACATAGAGCTTGGATTCTTTTGAACTAGTATCACACACTTGTCTTTATATTCACCTATTACTTCAACATTTCCACACCTCATCACAGCCATCTATCCATCACTCACTATTTATCTATTTCACCAGCTAAGTATATCTCTATGTAATGTAATTCCTTTAAACAGTCATTTTACAATTACTTTACATTATAATTTTTATCATTTTATGAACATCCTAACTCTCCATATGGAGGAGTTGTAAAACTCATTCACCTAATTCCATTTGTTTCAAACATACCAACTCTCTATTTATCCCCACCTAAGTCTTACCCACTCTCTTATGACTCTTCTCAACTTCATAAACCTAACCAAAATCTACCTCTCAACTTAGAAAAGTATCCTATAACCTCCCTGAGAACCTACTACCCTTACCAACATCAATCACATAACTAAAATTAGTCATATCTCTTTATTGACATCTATAGCCTAACTAATGTCGGTGACTATGTATTTTCACTAACCTCCCTAAGTGTACCTAACCAACCTCAAAAAACACCAATAACTCACATTGCCTACACTATGTCACTCTCTACTACACTCAGACTAAAAAATGGTACAAATAACTCTCTCTTACTCTCTCTTTCATTTTGATTATTCATTACCATTTTATTTCAAAAAGTGGAGTATCATCCCTAAGGAAGTTTGACACTTCCAAGAACAAGCACATAGCTTGGTACTCCACTCATATATCTACTAATAAATATTTTGATGGTAGTGCTTTATTATTCATATGTAGTCCTCCCTAGCCAAAGAGGAGTGTTGAACATCATCTAAATATGGTGTGAAACCAATTTGGGTTCTTTCTATTCCCTAATCCCTATCCTTCATCTTTGTTTCTCCTTAAACATCAAATAGATTCAAAATTTAGTGAAACATTTATGGCATGCCTGATGGGAGCTTAGAGTTTTCCTTGGGTTCATTATTTGTTTTAAGCATTCATATGGGTGCATTATAGTGAAATTTTCATTCCTTGCACTTTCTCCCTCATTATTTCCTCAAAATAAAATATTCAACATTTTATTTTCTATTTAAAGGTAATAAACTAAAATTTCTTCTTCCTTGTCACTCTTCTCTTTCTTTTGCCTCTAAAAGAAACTTATCATTTTTATTTCAAGTTAAAAATAATCTCTTATTTATCTCTTTCTTGCATGCACATTACGATAGTGAAATTCATTCTCTTCCCTTATTTCATTATTATTTTCATTCAAATAAAAACACTTCAAATTGGGGTTTAAAAATTACTACATTTCAATATTTGCTTGTTGCATATTAGCTCACCTAATTAATTAAAAACATTATGAATGAATCATAGTACACTAATGATACACTACCATACCACACTCACAAAAAAAACATCTAAACTCACCTAAGACAAGGCCCATTAGGATTTTATCACTTGGTAGATCACCTTATCCTACCCAATTATCCTACTTGGATTTCACCACCAAGGCAAGAACCCACTCCATTCTCTGGTGGAGTATAAACTCTAGATAAAAGGTATATTCTAGATAATTAGCCTAGCTTGGCTTTAGGTCTATGAAGTATGAGGAGCAATCTCCTATAATAAGCCACGTACCTAGTCTAACAAAAATTTCCTCTTGAGCACCACAACTAACTTTAAACTAGCTCTAGATTGCTTTTTAGTACCTTTGGTAACAAAACTCTCATCTCATCATCTGATTAAGGTATAATCCAACACGAGACTAAATTTAATCTCTAAGAGTTAATAATTAGTGTGTTCTTTTTCTTCTTTTATATTTCGTTTTGTATTTTTTGAGTTGGTAAGGATGTTTTTTCATTGATTTACAAAATCAACATCATTCATAATACTTATATTATATAACCTATTATATTTTTTGTTTTGAGTGTTCATCCTCCTTTTACAGACATCTTGCATCCTCTATTTTACCTAGATTTTGCCTCTAGGTTTCTAAAAATATTAGATTTTTCATCTCTAGGACTTCATAGTGATCGACATCGATTAAACCCACTGACATCAGTAGACTTTAACCTATCAACATTAGTTAAGTTACTGACATTGGTGATTGTGTAATTTGGTTATTTCAAGTTTTCTCAAAACAACAAGCTAAAATAACCTACCTACCCACACCCAAACCTAGTTTTTCCTCACTTTGTCACTAATATAGAGTTCTAAGACTATTTATACTTCTTGTTGCATGGTATTAATGTGAAGCCAAGCCAAAATTCTTTTCCATTATGTAAGCCAACAACCACTTCAACCTTCCCCTCTTGTTTTTGATTCTATCATGGATCATAATTTAGATATAGAGCATAATCCTAGCCCCAAAAAAATTCCCATTGTGCCTAAAGGAGATTAATATTTTTCTAAATTTATTGATAACAATGTGGTAGCCCTTCATCATTACCTTGCCATAAGCCAAACCCATAATTTTTTAGGTGGCCCACTATATGCTATGCCAACTTCTCTAATGGAGATAACTTCATTTTTAACTATATCCACTATGTTCCCCATGGTTACTCAAACCATTTCTCTGACAAGTAACCCAACCAAAAATAATGTCCAAAGTTTAGCATCGCTAACTACCCAATCTCACCTAAACCCTATCGTGACTTCCCTACCTTCACAACCATAAGTAGTTCAATCAATTCTAACCCCATTTTAGAATTTGGTAGTGCCCATCCCATCTACTCTAATAATTATAATTATATGAGTTATGAATCACCCTTTACCCAATATAACCATGCCAAAAACCCAACCTCTAATAACACCACTCAACCAAAGCATTGTCTCTAACCTAGTGGGACAAGCCCCTTTTATTTCTGCCCCCAACTTATGACTCACTACTCTTATGTTGCATCAACACAACTACAACAAGCTATGTCATACACTCCCTCTACTTATTATCAAGTTCCCTATAACTTAGGGGGTATCTCCCAAACCAATCCTCCTCAAACCTCATTAAGATGCCGATGGATAAGATGTCTAATTTAGAGACATCTGTGTCAGGTCCAAATAATGTGTTATCATATGATCAAATATGCAATGAGCCCATCCATCCTTCTATGCCTATTCACCATTATCTAAGCTAATGGTAACTCCCCAAATTTACACATTTCTAGAGTAAAGAGGATCCATAATAGCACTTATAAGTATTTAGACACATTTGTTATTTAATAGGGCATGATGATATGTTACTACTTCACACCTTCCCTATGTCTCTTTCGAGTGCTGTCATAGATTGGTATAGCTCTATAACTTGGTACTCTATTTTCTCATTTACCCAACTCATACAATTATTCCTAGATCATTTCTCTATCAACATTTCTAAAAAGGTTTCTATTACGGACCTTTATTCTATTAAAAAAATTGATGATGAGTCTATCACAGATTTTATCACTTGTTGGAGAGGCTTAATCAATCAACTATCCTTATCTTTACCACAACCTGAGCTTATTGAGATCTTCTCAAGCACATGTGATAAGAATATTTCATCCACACTTCAAGTTCAAACTTTCTACATATTTGATGAAGCCTTTATGATGGCATGAAAACTCAAGATATAGGCTATAAATGAAGATAGAGTCAAGTTGCTTAGTAAGAATTCCAATTCCAAATCAGATGAATCCCCTTCTTTTAAACCCTCTTTTTATAACCAAAAATATAAGGGCTCTACCAATGCGGTGGCCATTAACTCAGCTTCTTCCACAACCACAAACCAACCTAATTCCTCAACCTCACAAAATTTGACCAAGCAATTCCAACAACGGTATGAACAAATAAAATACACTCCCATTGGGGAGTCATATACTTCTATTTTAGAAAAAATATTAAAATAGAGAGCCAAAACTCTTCCTCAAATCAAGCCTCATATATATTTTGATCCCACCCATCTTATTCCTAATTGGTATAAGGAGGATGATTTTTGTGGCTAACATCAAGTCAATGATCACATTTCTAATAACTATAAAACATTCAAGAACATTGTTCAAGACATGCTTGATAGGGGTGATCTCATCTTGGATAACCCTAATGCACCTACTAATCAAAATATGGATGTGTTAAAATAACCTTTTCCTAACCATTCACCCAATCAAAATTTTATTCAAACCATGACTAATAACTCATGTGATGATAATATCCATATGGTTAATATGGTCTTTCCTTTACCTCTAGTCCAACCTCTACCACAACAAAAAGCACCTATTTTACCTACTCCTCCCCTCAAATCAATGGAATTTGTTTTACCTATTCTTCCTCCTCAATTATAAGAGCTTGCTTCACCCATTCCACTCCCACATAAGGAATATCCTCCTTTACCACTCCTTTTGTCATAAAAGGATCCATTATTACTAGTTCCTTTTACACCAATGTTACCTATCCTCTTACCAGTTGAGGACCATGCCTTACCTATTCCTTAACTACATGTTGAGGGGAACATCATTCCTATGTTATACCCTCTTGAAAAACCCTCTTCACCTACCTCTCCTCCAATGATAAAAGGTAACACCCCATCCACTCCTCCTTCACACCTAGAAGAGCCAGTGTTATCTACTCCTACATTAGATGAGAGACCTATTGTAACTAATCCAATTCAACCAATGTTAGCACTTCTTTTACCTATGGAAGATCAGACTTTACCTATTCCTCACCCACGTGTTGATGGATAAATTATACCTATGTTCTACTTCCTTGAGGAGGATTCTTCACCTACCTTTCCTCTACCCATGGAAGAACATGTGTCTTCTACTATCTCTATCAAAGAAGACCCTATAGCATATCTTTCTCATCTTTGGCCCAAGGTATCAAAGGCCAACAATTTCCCTATTTCTTAATCACCTTAGCCTTCTAAATAAGAAATTTTAAGGCCTATGTCAAATTCATGAAAACCCTTTTTGTGGTTAGTGATAAATCTAAAATTTATTGACTCCATGAAGCTAGATCATATGACATTTTGGGAGCAACTTAAAAATCCTTATCCTACTTAATGAGTGTCATCCTCCACTACCAATCCTCTCATTACCCTTTACCCCAAGGTATTTGATAAATTTAGAGCTTATTCACCAAAATCAATAGAATATTAGCCTCTTATATCAGAGCCCTCATCCTCATAGGCATTTTCCACATTAAAGTAGATCAGGTCTTTAGGTGTTTACTTAATCTCTAATCTAATTCATCCACATATAAAATTAGATCTAACTCTCCAACCACAAGTTAGAGTTTTGTGGCTTGAATTAAGGAAGAATGTTAAGGTTCTTAGATCTCACCAATCCTTCCCTCTTTCACCCTCAAATTTTCCATCAATTTTAGGGCCACATCCCTCTACTTTAGTTGGAGTATCACTGATCCAAGGGAAACCAAAGGCTAAGATACCTCCACTACTACCTCTACTACCTACTAAGATTTTCACATCTGACACCACAACACTTACCAACGAGAAAGTGTCAGCAAAACATGTGGATCCATTACCACCTAAAAAGGTGCCACACAAAATCACCCCCATGAATCCTACACCAAAGAAGGTGTCCACCCATATTACAATAATAACTGTTAGCCCTCTTATAGGCTCTTAAATATTTTTCCTATGCTAGTTGTTGTAATCCTCTACAATAATCCTTCCTCTTATTAAGCCTTATAACCCTCTTGGACCAAATCCATATTGGGTTGATGATATACAAGTGTGTATATATCATTATTCTCATAGACATGATACTAAGAGTTGTAAAGCTCTCACAATAGTCATTTAGCAATACTTTGATATTGACACTCTCTTTTTTGATACTCGCATTAACCTTATTACTATTCTAACCTTGGCATATACAATGCATCATACCATTCCAACTAAATTAAAACCCAAAGATGTTATCGTACCCCCTTTTTCCACCTCCTTCACATATGTTTCAGATCAACATGGTTAATGTGACCATGCAATCACAAAATCAAAATGATAAAAGAAAATAAAAGGTCACTACACCTTGGGATAATTTTTTCTACAAAGACACTCCTCCTCTGAATCCTAATATTTCAATCTTAGGCATCCCAAAACAAACATCTTCATAAGTTATTCAAAATTTAATGGTGAAACAACTTCACCAAAACCCTATGAAAATGTCCTTTTTTGAGTTAATCCAAAACTCACCCCAACACCATTAAGCTTTGATTAGTGCCTTGAAAGTGGTTGAGGTATAACCTAATGATCCCCAACCTCTTGTATCTTTGGTTAGGTCTCTTAACACCATCTCCCTGATTTCCTTCAGGGATTCAAAAATTCCACTTCAACACCCTAAAGATCAAGAATATGCACATTTTATCAAAAAATATATTGATAAAAATCATGTAAAAAGAGTCATGATCAATGTGGGAGATAGTTTTAATATTATCTCCACCCATGCATATAAATAGTTATTCCTTACCAATAATTGCATGTCTCAAACTGACATGGTGCTCTGCTCTTTTAATCTTACCATAGCTACTACAGTGGGCACTATTATCCTACATATATATATGGGTCCCCGCATAATTGTTAAGATCTTATATGTTATAGAATTATATTTCTAATACAACATACTTCTTAGACAACCTTGGATACATGCTATGGCATGTGTGCCCTCAACTTTGCACTGTTGCATCAAGTTTGAGCATAATGGGCAAGTGCATGTTATTCCCACTGACCAACCTCCTTTCAAAACACATAACATGACTTATATCCCTAATGATCTTCTTAGTCCATTAAAGACATCATCTACTTCGTAGTATACTTCTGAAGCTTCCACAAGCTCCACTACCTTGGTTACACATATATCAACAACATAAATTCCCAATAAAGACCCCATGGAGGAAAATTTCAAATATATGTCACTCATAGAATATCATTTATTGACACTCAACATGTTCCATACTCCACAAGAATATGGAAAGCTTCATATACACCCCAATTATGATCATTGTATTGGGATGTTCATCTTATATGGACCCCCTAACCTTCAAAATAATTTCAAATATGGGGGAATTGATCAAGCTCCCACTATCAACAATCCATCCTGTTCACCATAATGATTTACCTATGACTTCTCTTTCCTGAACAAGCCTACCTTTGATCACACCTATCTTTATAGGTGTACCTAGAAATGATTTGATTTGGGTTATTATGAGTAGGGTGTTCATACACTCATTGAATATCCCATAAATAAAACCATTACAAATGCCAAAAAGTGGCATGGAGTGGGTTATGATGAACCAACTAAACTCACTAAAACTTCTCATATACCTATTATCGAAGAGATAGTTTCTCCTTCTCCATCCACTCCTCCACCATCACCTACTGAATCAGAGGTATCTAAACCTCCTTATTTTTTTTCAATAAACACCATCCATTTGAGCCCCCTCACCTATCACCAAGGTAAGGAAATAAGGTCCCTTCCTCTCATTCATCCTGAAATGATTGATTAAAACTCTCCCACTATCAACACTATCTAATGTCAGGATTATGATTCTTTTCTCACATACATGGGTGTAGATGATTCCTATATCTAAAAATCACTCCCATTTGAAACATAGGCTATGTTAAATGAATCAACCATTGAAATTAATTTGGATTCTCATGATAACCCTCATGTCCTTAAAATTGGCTAGTATTTGTCCTCTGAGTAAGTAAATTATGGCACGTTTTTTAATAACCATAGCAAATATTTCACTTGGTCTTATAATGACATGCCTAGCATCAACCCCTCTATCATCACCCACAACATTGTCACCAACTGAGGTGCTAAACTTGTTAAGTAGAAGCTTCATAAAATGCATCCTCATATTGCTCTCCTTGTCAAAGAAAAACTCTAATGCCTCCTTTATATTAACTTTATTCAACCCATTAACTACCCAAAATGGGTTTCCAATATTGTTTCTATCATAAAAGTGATGGGGGGGGGAATCCACATCTACATCGATTACCATGATCTAAACCTCATTTGTCTAAAGGATGAATTTCCTTTACCAAGTATCAATCAACTTGTTGATATAATAACTAGCCATGAGATGATATCTCTTATGGATAGGTTCTAAAGTTACAATCAAATCTTGGTTTCTCTCAAAGATCAACACAAGATAACTTTCATTACCCCATGGGGGACTTTCTATTATCAGGTCATGTCCTTCAATCTGAAGAATGCTAGTGCCACCTACCAATGTGTCATGACTTACATCTTCCATGATATCCTACACAAAATTATGGAATACTACATGGATGACTTACATGGAAACTCTAAACTTCACAAAGATCAATTGATTATTCTCAAAATCATATTCACTCATCTCCTCCAATATAACATTCAACTAAACCCAAATAAATGTGTTTTTGGTGTCCTTTTTGGTATGATCTTAGGCTTTATAATTTCCCTTCATGGTATTAAAAATGACCTTGCTAAAGTTCAAGTAATACTAGAGATGCCTCCACCTACTAATATCAAATAACTCTATAACCCACAAGGTAAGCTTCAGTCCATCTATCATTTCATCTCCCAGTTGTTAGATCATTGTCAACCCTTTCACCATCTCAAAAAAGATGTCTCCTTATATTAGAATATATATTACCAAGAATCCTTTAACACACTCAAATGGTATCTCCTTTCCCCACTAATTCTTATTCCACCTAAGGAAAACTAGCCTTTATACCTTTACATATTTACAATAGACCATTCTCTATGTGTTATGATTACACATCAAGATGATCACCATCGAGAACAAGAAGTTTACTACATAAGCCACACACTTATTGATTATGAAACTTGATATACCCATATCAAAAAGCTTTATCTCGTGTTGGTCTTTGTAGCTTCTAAGCTCTGTCATTACCTCTTAAATCATAAAACCTACATCATCACCCATATTGATCCCCTCAAATACATGCATTCTAATCCATATCACAACCAACATTTAGCTTGTTGGCTCATGATCCTTGCTAAATTTGACTTGGAATTTATTCAACAAAGTCTATCAAGGGAAAAATGATTTCTAACCAATTAGTTGTCACCCCTTTACCTGAAAACCAACATTCAAACCTCAAATTCCCTGATGAATCTATCATAATGCTCTCCCCTAATGGCATCTCTTATCAAATGATGATGTTCTTTGATGGATCTAAATGTCAACATGGTGGGGGTTTGGGGGTCATCCTCATTCCTCTTGATGGAAAGAATATTCCTTTGTCATTTAAACAAGATTTTGAATGTATTAAAAATATGGCTGAATATGAAGCTTTGATCTTAGGGCTTTAAATGGCTATTTTCTTGCATGTCAAATCAATAACCATTTTTGGTGACTCCTATCTAGTGGTTAATCAAGTTAATGGTTCTTACGTATGCAAAAACAAAATTTTACAATGATATAAACATCATGTAGATACATTATTGGAATCATTCAACTCCTACCTCTTGCAAACTATTCCTCAATCTATAAACAAGTTTGCTGATACAATGGCTTCTCTTGCTTCACACATACCCTCTTCACCCTCTTCCTTGAAAATCTATGTCATTATACATTGCTTAACATTTCCTTCCTATGTATTAACTAACATCATTTTTATAGGTAATGTAAAACATAACCCACATAACTTATGGTACAAGCAACTCATGGATTACCTCTCTTTTTTTATTACCCCTTCTGACCTCTCCAATAATGGGAGACACACTTTCATTAAATGTTCCACTCATTACACTATATTAGGGGGACTTCTCTACAAGTGAGGTTTTTATGGTATCCTCCTTAGATGCCTCACTAGTACTGAGATCCCCTTTGCCATTAAGGAAGTCCATGATGGGATTTATGGTGGACATTTCAATGGTAAGATAGTTTCCAAATGTATCATTCAACTCAGTTACCATTAGCCAACACTCCATCAAGACTATAGTGATTACATTCAATATTGAATCAAATTTCAACAACATTCTAACCTCCTTTAGATTCAAATCCATGCATTACAAGTCACTAAAGACTTCTAGCCCTTCTCCCAATGGGGTTTGGATCTAATCAATGAGATTAACCCTAATTCATCTCTCTGTCACCATTCCATCATTACTGCTACTGAATACTTCACCAAGTGGCTTGAGGCCATTCCTCTCATCTCCATTAAGGCTCAAAAAATTGTTGAATTTATCAACCATCACATCATCTATCATTTTGGTGTCCCCCATAAAATTATACTAGACAACAAAAAATATTTCAAAAAATAAGACTTTCCAAAATATTTGTGATGATTATGGAATCAAATTAAGATTCTCATAACCATACCATCCACAAGAAAATGGATAGGCAAAAGCTTCTAACAAAACCTTAACCAAAATTCTCATAAAGGTAGTCAATGATGCTGGTAAGGATTGGTACATGAACATTCCATTTGATTTATGGGCTTATTGCACTAGCATTCAAACCCCTATAAGTGCTACACCTTTTTCCTTGGTCTATGGGATGGAAGATATTATTCCTCTTGAGGTCTAGATTCATTATCTTTGCATTTCTCTACAAGACATACTAACGATGAATTTTTCCAAGAATGTTTGGCTCAACTTGAGTTGCTTGATGAATTTCATCTCATAGCCCTGAACCAACTTCAAATATATCAAGAGTGTATCAAATGTTATTATAAAAAAACCTTAAGGAATGAGATTTCAATATCAAAGATCTCATCTTAAAGGAAAATCAACATGTGATGAATATGGAGAAAAGTAAACAAGGTAAGTTTTCTCCTAATTGGCTTGAATCCTACATCATAACTCACAAGTATGGCTTAGGAACTTATCACTTTTCTTCTCTTATAGGAAGGCCAAAACCTGAGCCTTTAAATTATTTACACCTATAACCATTCTTTTGTTAATTAAGTGATGCTTCACCTTATGTTTGACTTTATTTCATCCCATAAACAACCCTATTACATTCATCTCCCTTCCTCTTAACCCTTATTCCTACACACTTATTTAAACTATGAATTGATATGGTTTTTCCCTCAAAGTGGAAAACCCCTAAGCCTTTATAGTCTTATCCATGACTAAAGTTAAAAATAAATAAAAATAAAAATGAGACTCAAGTTATAATCTCTCAAGTCATGATTCTCAATGTAGACTACTCCTTAAAAGGACAACTACGTAACTTCTCCTTTAAACTATAAATTAAATAATCCCTCAAAATATAGCTATTAAAAATCAAAACAAAATCGTAGACCACTCCCCTGAAGGATGGCTAATCCATACTTTGTTATCAAAGGAAGTAATGACTTAGAAGCTTCTCATATTGATCAACTTCATATGACCTCAACACAAGAAAAATCCCATTTTAGGTTTCCCACATTGATCAACTTACACACACACAAAAAAAAAAAAAAATAAATAAATTTAAGTCATGGACTTACCTATAGTAGCTCTTGAGTCACCCACAAAAGGGGCATACCATCCCCACTAATAAGGTTACACTACCCAGACACTCTCATTCCTTTTACCTTTTTCCCCTAATACTCCTTCAAGGGACTTTAAACTTACTTGACACAAGGAGAGTATGATGCTTCTCTAACAAAAAAATGGTAAAATGATGCAAATAATGAAAGAGATTCATACTCCTAAGTCTATTTATGTTGTGATTATTGTCTTTGCCAATATGCAAGCATCGTGCCTCTTTCTTTCCCATTCCAATCACATGTCAATTTATCTTTTGAGATCGCATCTCACAACAAGATTCAATCACCTTCTCACCTTCTTGCCAATTTTTCTTGATTATTAGAGTCATGTGTTCAACACATATCCATCTCAAGCAAGGATACTCAAATAACTACCCAAAACCATATTAAAACTAACAAACCATTACTCATGAGAAATCTACCAAACATGCAATCATATTTTCTCTAAACAATAATAAATAGGAAAGCTATAAATCCTACACCGTTTATTTTAAGCATACACCATCAAAAATATGGAAAAATGCTGAAATAAAATAACGTACCCAACCTATTGATTTTAAGCATACACCATCACAAATATGGAAAAATTCTAAGATGAAGCTAACCAATCAAATATGCATATACCATCACACATATGGGAAATTCTAGTCTAACTCAACTAACATGATCACAATTAACATAACATAAACATCTACATCATTATAATAACTACAAGCATCATTACCATCACATAAACACATCTCAAAATAACAAAATCTCATATATATATATATATATATACACACACACACACACACACACACACTAAATATGAATGTACATCAATGGATCATATCAATATCATCTCTCTCTCAAAAAGTATATCTCTCATCTTTGGTTTGTAGGCCAATGTGTATACAAATTTAATAAAAACATCTGACACTCAGAATACTTAATGTTATAGTCATGGTTGTGAAGAAGTAGTATCATCACCACTCTCTACCTATCTGCATCTATGTGAGCTAGAGGTCATGGCATGTGTCACTGATCTCTCCTACTCTCTAAACTTAAAATACCTCTAAATCTATGAGAACTCCCTGATGGCCCTCTCAAAGTATGCAATCTCATCTAAAGTAGTGTTGTTCCTTACTAGAGATACAACTATGGTGGACCCATCAAACCTACTATAGGACCTTGTACTGGTCCCTATGGTGGAGTAACTTAGCCCTATAATGCCCTAGCCTAGTCTTGTAATTCCCCAACCTACCCTTGAAATGTCATAACCTACCCTTGTAAGACCAACTCATATGTCTATGCTACATCTCAGGCCTGTACTACTACATCTCAAGCCTATATTATTACATTTCAAGCCTATACCATTGAATCCTAGGCCTATATAGATGCATCTCTCTCTCATCACTCCCTATAAATCTAGTGGTGGCATCCTAACCTAAACCATGGGATGCAAACCTATCCACCAAGTAAGATAAGATGTTATGCATCCAAGATCTACCACACTCAAGCCTACTAGTAGCTCCTCAAAATCTAGCCCATCTATCTCCTAGGGTAAGGGTATGGGTGAATTTATATCATCCCTCCTATATCAAGGAAAGGTAGGAGGCACATCCTATAACAAGCCAAACTATCTCCTGACCCATGCCATGGGTATCATCTCTAAATCTTTGGCTCATCTCCCTTTGACCCATAACGTGCTCTATAAACCAACAAGTTGATCTACATATCCTTTGAATGTAGGGTATGTCAATTAGGGAATCTAAATAATATCTATGGGAATCAATCCATCTATCATATGCCTATAATAACCAATGTCCCAAACTATGCCATCTACTCATGTCTAGGTTATAGCCTCTCTCTACCATTTGAACCCAACCTTGAAACCAACTAAAATCATGGTGGGTAACCCCAATGGCCATATCACCATGATGTGCTCATTTTCAAAATAATGGAGTAAATTCCTAGCACACAAACTGTACCATCATTATAGATTCAAACCTTATAACTCTCTATATAACTATGCCAAAAAAATTAGTCCTCATGCATACATGGTCTACTACTCAACCATCTATGCTAACACAATTGTCAATGCAATAGGAAATCTCCCACCATCTATGTTTGGTAGTGCATATATTGTAATCCCTATCATATCAAGATACTAATATGATGTTACTCATCATCAATAGTGTATAGTGCCTCATATGCAAATCTCACTAAGTGATAGGTCACCTCCCTAACATGCTATCCAAAAAATGTAACCATGTCAATATTATACTCCTTTCTTGAACAAGAGAAGAGCTCATCACCCTAGAGTGACAACTATAAAATCTTGTACATATCCTACTATGTCACTATCAACTCTCTGGTAGGCAAATGGAAGGTGTTGGTGGTATGATCCCACCTCTTTATCGAATGTATCATCAATTTAACATCATGTCCAACCTAGAAATATCATCACACTCCTCCTACCCCTATGGCTGCCATGTTCTCCCACTCATCTATGGTGACATCCCTCCTCATCCTCATCAGTAGTGTAAGTAGTTAATCTCATAATGTCAAATCCTACCTATCCTAAATCCACACACATAAACCTCAAGTCACATACTTTCTAATATAAACCTCCACCCCTCTTTCCCTTCTCACTTGGAGAACTACATTAGCTTGAAGTCCTCATCTAGGCTATGTAGGTATCACTTAGTTGACATGGGGTCTTTTGAGGTTAGCTTAGTCATATACCCACCTAAATATCTAACCTATTAACTCACCTAAAACCTAGGCCCAACTACCTATCTCTAAACCATTGGCTTAACTACCTATCTCTTAACACTAGGCCCAACTACTTATCTCTCAACTATAGGCCCCATGGCCTATAGCTCACACCCTCAAACCCATAACTTATCTTTTAAGCTCTAGGTCCCATGACCTATTTCAACCTACCTTTTTTATAATCACTTCCCTTAACAAAAATTTAACCATACCTCACCATTTTTCCCTATACATTGGGAGAACTACATTGGCCTGAGGCCTTCAATCAAGCTATGTAGGTAGCACTCAGTCAAAATGGGGTCTTCTGAGGCTAGCTCAGCCATTAGGCTTGATGACTAACTTAATTAAGGATCCAAAATGGGCCTTTTATTCCTATTTGGAGTTTTTTCTTGTGATCAATGTTGGTTAAGACTATTGACGTTAGTACTGGATGTCAGCCAACATTAGTGCCTTGTCAGCTGATGTTAGCGAACCTTGCTAACATTGATGACTAGTTTAGTCCTAGGGCCAAACAACCCATCTCCAAAATTTTAGTTTTTCTTTAAAAACTACCCCTAAACCCCTCCCAAATTAACCTAAACCTACCCTCACCCCATTTCTTACCCCTCTAATTACCTTATCTCCCCCCAACCATACCAAATTAGTCGAAATCACAAATTAACAACCAAAAATGCAAATTAAACTCAGAGAGGATCTTACCTCATCTCTCTATCTCCTTCGAGATAAAACAACTAGCTCTTATGGTGGTGTGCCTCCAACTAGGTCCCCTCCTAGCTCTACCATCTCTACCCACACTAAAACCTAGAGCTCTTTTTCTCTAATCAAATGTTGTAAATGAGTTTTAGTGGGCTACCAAACCTCTTTTTGTTAGGTTTGGTCACCCATCGATGTCAGTAGTCTTGACCTAAGGTGATGATGTTAGTAATACTTACTAGAAACACCAGTGATTATAACCAATATCAATAACCTTATACTTAGAATTTTCAACCCTAACCACCACCCTTTAGACTAAACCCTAAGTCTAGAGAAACTTAGAGATCACATATATCTACCCAACCATGATAACCAACCTTGGATATCACTTGAATATCCACCCATGATGACTCTGACCAAAGACCATGAATATCTCCTTAACCATTGACCCTTTTGAACCAACATTTCATTGCTTTTATTGACCACTTATGCTACCTTACTATAGCTGGATATGGTACACATGGATGTATATCAAGTGTTTTGGATCATGACCAAGCCAGTCCTATCGCCTATAACCTTTTGTGTTTACTAGGATCACTTTTTACCTTGGATACCTAGAACACATGGACCATTAAATCTATAGCTTTGATTATTTTAACCTTATCAGATATCACTTACAATCTATTATTTGGTTATTTATATCTAATTCCTCTTTACCTTTACCTATTATTGATTATGTCAATTATCACTCATAGTAGTATACGTGTAAGTAGTGATGTTACCACACTCTCACTCAACATCCACCCACCCAATTAAAACCTTATAAAATTGATACCCTATTCTATATTCTCCTTCATTAGTTCCTATTTTGAGGGGGGATACCTCATCTCATACCTAGAGCATCCAACTCCAATTTTTGTCTTGTAAATTGTCAATATAAATTACAAGATAAAAAGGGACAAATATAGACACCAAAATTATGTCACACACATGCATAACTCCCTATGTCAAAGTACCACTTAAGTCCCTTTTAATAATTAGCCTTCCTAACCCATATTTTCACCCCTCACACATTTAATTAATTTAAAATATTTAATTAAGTTAATTAGAAACTACTTATGCCACCTTACCTAGCTATCTCATCCTAAGAATAATTCTTACCCTCTGAGTCACCTCAAGACTTAGTCTCCTAATCTTAAATATCCATGAATTATTCTCACCCCAAACATAAGTTCATAACTAACTACATCCTTCTTAAGCTCACATTTCTACCATTTCTTAATGTATACCACACTTGGTAGGAAAAGGAATAGAAAATAGGCTAAGCATAGCCCTTTTACTTATTCCCATGCTACTAATGTCAGTTAACCCATGAATATTGTTGGTAGGATCACTAACATCAGTTATTTAAGCCAAAGTTTAAGGTAATATTCAAGTTAGTAGAAAATAGGAAAAACTCAATCATTCACATACAAGCTTTAACATTTAACTTTTGACATCTAGGTTACCATTACTCTGCACAAATCAATCTAGATTAGGAATTAATATACTACATAGAGCTTAGATTATTCTAAATCAAAAACACATGCTTGTATTTTTGTTCACTTATTACTTCAATAAGCCTCATCAGAGCCATCTATTTCACCAACTAAGTATATCTCTATGTTTCTTAATTCCTTTAAATAGTCATTTTATAATTACTTTACATTATACTATTTATTGTGTTAATAATGTCTCAAATATCCTTATAGAGAAGTTATAAAAATTATTCACCTATCTACCTCTTCTTAAAACATACCAACCCTCTATTTAGACCCACATGAGTCTTACCCACTCTCTTATGACTCTTCTTAACTTCACAAACCTGACCAAAATCTACCTCCTAGCTCAAAAAAGTCTCCTAAAACCTCCCTAAGAACCTACTACCCATACTAACATCGATCACATAACTGACATCATTCATATTTCCTTATCTACATCAGTAGCCTAACTAACATCGGTGACTATGTATTTCCACTAACCTCCTTGAGACTACCCAAACAACCTCCAAAAACACTAATAACTCACATTGCCTACACTATGTCACTCTCTACTACACTCAGAAGAAAAGAATGGTATAAACATCTCTCTCTTATTCTATCTTTCATTTTGATTATTCATTACCATTTTGTTTCAAAAAGTGGACTATCATCCCTAAATAAGTTTGACACTTCCAAGAACAAGTGTGTAGCTTGGTAGCCCACTCATATATCTACTAACAAATATTTTGGTGGTAGTGTTTTATTATTTGTAGGTAGTCCTCCCTAGATAAAGAGGGGTGATCAAAATTATATATATATTTCATGCAACCAATCTAGGTTCTCTCTAATCTCTAATCCCTATCCTTCATCTCTGTTTCTCCTTAAACATCAAATAGATTCAAAATTTAGTGAAATAGCAGGGTCTATGACCAAATGAGTTCAATAGTTTGAGACTTCATTATTTTTAATGGTTATAAGGGAGCATGGGGGTTCATTATAATGGTTTATAATTAGTGTGGAGGGTATATTTGTTAATGAATGTGGAAAATGAGTGATAAGGAGGTGGAAACATAAAAATAGGGTAATAACATAATAACATGGTAGTCTTGAGTGTGAAATGATACAGTATGGATTATGACTTGAAATGGATGGTAAGATCCTTCCTAAGATAAACTACATGCACCTTGGAATACCTAAAATATAATATTAAGATAAAATGAGGTTTGTTAAGGCATAACACAACATACACTATCTTAAAAAATAACCTTAATAACTCAAAAAACCTTAATTTTCCCAAATAGACCTTAAACTCTACTAAAAAAGAACTATGAGTTTAAGGAGTTAAGAGAGATGATCTCTAGGCCTTTCAGGCTGATAGGAAGTTATTTAATATTTTTTATAATGGCATGAAGATGTTTTATAAATAATATAACACTTATTTCCATGATCTGAGCTTTGTTTTGAAGTTCTTTAGGTGTCTTTAAACTGCACATAACCCTTATCAATAGTGATGTACACATATGCATACATCCTATTTATTTGAGGGTTTTTTTGATAGAAAGGGATATTATATATTTAAAAATTCATTAATATCATTAATACACCTCTAAAAACTCAAAAAAAAATCAAACAAACCACTGATGAATACCTTCAACATTGTCCAATATTGTTAACTTTCCTATAGGCTACACATATTAGCTAGTCATGGAGATTTTTAAGTTATGAGGGATCAAAAATGTGATACAAAAGCTAAAATTACCATGGGAATATCAATAAATACTTTTTAAAATAGGATCATTAATTGTATTGAGCAAACTAGACAAAATTTCATGAAAACTATTATGTTGAAATTGACTTGTGCAGATGTGAAGGGCATACACATTCCTTAACTTCTTAAGGAAGGTTCATAAATTTTATGAGACTAAATTTTATACAAATACCCATGATTGGAAATTTTTTGAGTTTAATTTCCATGGCCAAGATATGGGATCTAATCTCTCTCTCCCTTACATAGTACAAGTAGAAACCTGAGGAGCTATCCAAGCTTGCAAAGTAAGTAAGGTAAAGTGAGGAATGGTTATGAGGCTCTTTGAGCTCCATTAAAACTAAAAATTTGTTGAGACATCAAATATGAGATCACCTCCAACCTTTGATCTTGATTTTTATGGTACAAGTTGTACAATTATATACAAATGTAGAAATACCCCCCAAAAGAGTGTTTTCCATAATTTTCTCCATGTTTAGACTTTACAATGCCATATGGGGGTCCAATAAGGGGAATATTAAATTAATAAGCCACTTCTGGGTAGGATAAAATGCAAGGGGAAGTGTAAAGGTGATAACATGGCACATGGGGCCCACTTGGCTAATAAAAGAGTGTGAGTGGGTCTCAAAAAGGACTTTATGTGGCATGAAACACATATGGATAGTATATGGCATGGATAAATCCTATTCAAGGCCCATTTTAATTTAATTAATCAATATATCTCCCACTTCTAAAGTTTTATAAGATAGTTTGACTTATATGAAGTGGGCAGAGGGTGTTGGATGGCTTAGTAGGGGTAATGAGAGTGCTAAATGAGCTTAGAGGAATATATCATGGATAATAGAACTTGAATACATTATGAACTTCATTCTATGTTCTCAAACCAATGTTAAAACATCTTCACATTACCAAAGACCACTTTACTCCTTAAATAGGCTAAATACTCATTAGATTTTTGGGAGCTTTGATAGTGATCTCTCTCATTCAAATACACTATCACACCTAACATATCATCCTAAATAATTCAAGAGACTCGTGACATAATGGATCAAATGTGTAAATATGACACATCATGAAACCCCTAATCAGGATTTGAAGACTCTCAACAAAATAGGGACAACATGACTATGTTTAGAATCACCATAAGAAGACTAAAATGGTGGTCACTAAAAGTTTTCAATATTATGGGTTCACATTTGGCCTATGAGGCCAAAATGTCAACATTTATGTTGACTCTGATGGGTGACCAGCTTACTAGTCAAGATAACTCATACATTCTCATGATAAGGTTGACATAATGGCTCAATCAAGGTGACATGAATTGAGAATCATTTGGAGGACTACCAAGTTTATCTATACTTCATGACATCTCCAATACTTTCAATAGAAATAATACACATAAAAAAAAGAAAATAAAAAAAACCTAACACTAATAACAAACAAGTAAAGGAACTAAATAATAATACACTACTTAAAAACTTATACAAAATACTTATTTGGTGAAAACAACTAACTACTACAAAATTTACCTGATTTTGACATCATCCCCCCATGATCAAATGGTAATATCTTATGATAATTGTGGCACTCTAATGTGGATTTTTCATGGGATGACTTGGGTGTAATTAGTCTTTGATCAATGTGTGGCAACCTCAACCTATAATTAACCCTCTCCTGGTCACTTAGAAGAGTGGTTGAACCTTCTACCTTCATCCCTAGGTACATAGGTTGTGTGTGAGGGTCAAGAAATGAATCATATTCTTACCATAACTTTCATGTTTCATAATTATTCAAATATCCTCTTTAGTCAGGGGCTACAATTGATTCTAATTATTAGATTCAAGATGGTTAGCTACTGAAGTATCCTTGGCAAGGTCCTTTTCAAGATTTTATTATTGTAGAGGTGCGGTGTCCAAACTCAAGCAAAAGTGTTTTAAGTCCTCCCAAAAGGACATCTCATCATGATCAATAGACAATCATGGGATTGGATTCTATTTATGCCATATACTTTTAAGACATCATAATGATTACTCACCCTCTTCACTTTGATAGGCTCATCACAAGGTTCTTGGTTTTTTAAAGCTTAATCGCATTCATCTTTAGTGGATAAAGGTATCTCCTCAATCCAATGAAGATCTAATTATTCTTACTTTGACACTTCTTGAGTCACATCATCCACTTAATTTGGAACATTAGGTTTTTGTCCTATCACATTACTTAAGTCTACCATATTGAGTTACTCAACCTCATCCAAGAACTCTAAATATAGGTGTTGTCACTGATATTCTAATGGATCTCTGACCTTACTCTAAATATCATTATCATGAAGGTTTTTCTCTAATTTGTCTCCTAGGGAATGAGTTATTTTTGTTTTATCTACATTAGCTCCAACATTATGACATTTCATATACCCCATATCTTCTAATTTTTCCTCATGTCCACCTTCTAATCCATGAAATGCATAGGATTTCAAATGATCATTTCTTATTCATAGACATTTATAATCTCCTCTCTAATTTGCTCTTGGAAATATGATACAACTACCACATAGTCAATCTCTTGAAGGAATTCCCCTTCATTGACCAACCTTGATAGTTTGTCCACCATGATTAGATGGTCCCATTCTAATTTTTATGCACTTGGCTTCCCTTCAAGAGAGGAGAGGGTGGGTGGGCAATAAACATCACTAAGATACTTGATATTTTCAAGGGTATCCTTCCAACTATGGATCATAATTGATTTATTTTGAATATTATAGGATTGAGGAGGTATATTAAGAGGGACAAAAGGAACCTAAGTAATAATAGATGAAGGATGAATAGGTGTATGTTTCCCTCTAAACTCTAGCTCCTTATCTATGAGTAGTTGTTTATGGACTACCATTTTCAATTAACTTAGCACATAAGATAATTGATTTGAGTTACAACAAGATGGTTGGTTTTTAGGGATATTTTGATGAGGAATGAGGAATTTCCACTCACTTTTATTTTTCTACCTAAGACATTTATAACTTGTCTCTTTCTTTCCTCAATTTATCAATCTCTAAGTGCAAATGGTCATTATTTGGTGTAGTTTGATTGAAAGGGGTATGAGGTTGTTAATATGACTGATCATAAAGGTGAGGAGGTTGCCATGGAGGTGGAGGAGGCTTAAAATAAGGTGTATGGTCTTGGTAATACTGAGGATGTACATCATATGGCTAATAAAGTTCAATATACTGCTCATATGGGTTATGATAGGGATTATATGAAGGTGAAGGATATAATCCTACCTCATAGACTACCATTAATACTTATATGACATATGTATCAGATTATAACCATAACCAAGAAGTTTTTACCTATGAAATAGTGAAACCATGATATCTTTGAGCTTGAAACTAATTACAAACCTTCACAAAGATGCTTGACTCTACCCAAGGTGATTGTAGATGTTGTTATTAATGTCCTTAGCTTATAAATGTCCTCCAATGTATTTATATCATGATTCAATTCACTTGAAAATTTTCCCACTAAGTGTGTCATAACCGTTAATGACTCTAGGTTGTACCCTTCTTGAGGATAGGAGTATTCATGTCTTAACCTCAAACCTAGGCTAACATGGACATGACCTTAAGCTAGAGGTTACCTAATGAGTAGGTCAAACCTCTAGATTTTAATGGGTTATATCTCCTTATTTTTTCATTCCAATGATCTATATAATAACTAAACATGTTGGGGTGAAAAGGGTAAAGGAGATGCATGAATTAAACCTACTATAAAATGTGGTGATGCACCTGATAATCATTTTATCCACTCATTCAACTTGGACTCTTAACACACTAATAAATAATGCATAGAGATGAGAAACTATGATAAAGGACTTTTGGGTAATAATATTCATTGAAGGTTACTATAATGAATTAAAATGATATGGTCAAGAGGAGAAGGCATGGTTTAAGGCACTTGTAACCTAATTTCTACTCCAAGCCTGAGCTATCCATTTTACAACACACTACACAAATTGCTAAGAATATTTTTTAATACTTAGGTGTAACTTAAACCTATAAAAGGGAATGTTATACCACAATTACATATTATAAAATCATGAACATAAATAGTAAATATCATGAAGAAGCTGTAAGATGCTCTATTCATCATTTAAGAGGTGCATAAGTACAAATACTGGTAGAGTCTCCTCATAAAAGCCTAAGGGATCTAATATAAGGAAAAATTCCTTCAATATATGGAAGAGATAAGGAGAAAATAAGGGTAATCTGGTGTATAAGAGTGGCTAAGGGGTTAGGAATGACAAATTCCACTCAAAATAATAGTTACAATAGTTACACAATGCTCTCCTTAACCCCTTCCATGCATTAGACTCCATTAATGGATCTTTGAATGAGTTGTTGACATTGGAAATTAGGAAAGGGAGGCTGAGTCAACCTCAATTATTGTTGTCAAAGTGTTGATCATACTTAAAATAGTCCATCATGCTTACGTATGGTAGTTATAATCATGAATTAGGCCACCATGACCATGTAGTAACCAACACTCCTCTAAAGCAAATTAACAAAGTCAAGGAAATTTTTTCAACCTCCATAATAGATATGAAATTCACATTGAATTTTCTTTAAGGTATATCCATCAATGTAACATTTTTTCATTTATCCATTTATTAGTTTTTAAATACCAATTAAGCTCTCCATTTTAAACAAATATGCCAATTAGGTGTATTAGGCCTAATTTCCTAAGTGTTGATCTACTAGACTCCATGATACTTGGAAAAAATCTTGATAACCTATGTATGAGATTGGTTCATTCCTAATTCAATAATTTCAATAATGTTATAGTCTTATAAAGGAATTAGGAAATTGAAACTCCACCCTTTAAAGTCAACTAGTTAATCTTTCTTAAGCATGACAGACTAAAAATTTTGAATGTAATTTCAAAGGCTCTTTCAAGAGAAATATGGGGTATATTATACCTTGATAAGATATATCATGTCCCAAAACAACTACTCCAAGGATTATAACTAGTTTATATGGTCAAATACCCTTATTTATGCTTAAAACCTTGAAAATGTGCTTATTTTTATCATTTTATACAATTAAATACAATTAGGTACCACTAAGATAATCCTCTATAAGTTTAATTTACCTTATTTGAGATATTAAAATAATTTTGGTAAGTTAGGGCATAAAATATAAAGTTTTTTGAAACTAGGTTTGATAAGGGTTTTAGGGAAGTTTAAGATTGCCTAAGAGGCTTAGAGATGATTAATAATTTATGGACATAAAATTTTGGAATAAATTACATTAATATATATGTAAATTACCTAATAAACTTCCATTAGTGTCTTGGACTCCCATGCAAAGGGTGGATGAAGATATGAATGTCATAAAGTGACCCTAGGGTAGTCTATAAGACATTTATGAGTGCTTAATACGTAAGGTTTATTTATGAATGTTATCACCTAAATTAAAATAAATATACAAATAATTATTATTGAATATGGGTACCTAAAACATCCTAAGATATTTGGTCCTAATAAATTATGTGGTAGAGTGGGTGAGTGCTTGAAGTTGGCACTTGGGTGGACTGTGTACAGGGTTAAGAGTTTCAAGCAAACTTATAAATATATTTTAACCCTTCACACAATTTTATACATATAAATCCTCTTAATTAGGGTCTTAAAATTCTCATACTCCCACACTTTATTATACAACCTACTATAGGACCTTGAAAGATCTTAAGGTGCCAGTGTGGTTTGTAATTAGGCTTAAAGTCTACTTGTTTAGCATGTCCTCAATAGAATTTGAATTTAGTTTTGTATTTTATCCATTATTATAAGGTATTATTTCCCATATACATCATTATATACTATCATAAAACCTTATATGGGTTTCAATCCACCTTACATACCCTCCAAAACTTGATTTTGCCTATTAGCTCCTAGACTGCCTAATCTTGACATAGCTTGGTTTGAGACAAAACAATGGGTATAATTACCATTTTAATGACCAATAAAATAACATTAGTTCATTATAATGGTTAAAATGACCATATAATTCAAAATTAAAAACTTTAATATGACTATAAGGCCTTCAAATGACTATTTTGACTCAAATTGGTCTCATATTGCCTATAGACTATGTGGTTGAGTATAAGGTTATGATGTAACTTATTCTTATTACCATAAGGTTATATAGGTCTAAAAATAATTTTATACTCCTTTTACATATACATTATTGTCTCCTAGGTTTCATTTCCTTAATTCTAATATCTGCCTGCAACTCATTTGGTTTCTCCATATGCATACGAATGCCCTCTTAGGGCTAGTTGACTAAATTTTGCTTGAAATATTGTATATACCCTTTATTATATTTAAATTGACTAATTATTGGATTAAATTAATTAAAATGAATAATTATATGCTCCTATAATCAATATTCACTTAAGTATTATAATTTATGCATCAATACCATTGTACTTTCCTCCTCAAGTTTGTCTCATGACTAGCCTATAGGTATATATTCCCACATTCTAAACTGAGTAAGGGTGGTATTCACTCTTCATGTGTGTCTTTGGAATAATTATTATCAATATAACATTTTATATGTCTTTTTTAGTTTAACATTCCTCCCATCACCTCAACAATGACCTCTAATCACTGCAAATGAAAGATCATACCTTACTTATTCTCATAAACTGATTATAGGGGGATATTGAGTTTTTTTAGGTGTCCACCCAAGATAGGGTTTGGAATGTTAAATTACCATATTATTCTCTTAAATTTACTATATAATTATGAATGATACTCTTTCAAAACCTCCATCTTAAAATAATTATTAACCTACATCATTTGGACTCATTTTCTTATGGCACAGTCAAAGATAGGCAGAGACAAAGCTATAGATGTTATTTAAACCGAGCTTCAGACCGAGAGTAGGTCCAACTAGACCTTATCATTGAGATACTCTTAATTTTGAAACTTTATTCTCAATATTTCCTAAAACACATGGTTATTTAAACTTTTTTCTTTCAACTTATTTTTTTTGTCTTTATCATGGTGATTAAAGGTGGGTTTTGGTGCTAATGTACGTGTTATATTATTTATTAGGCATTCCTTAAAGAGTCAAGGATTTACACTTACATATGTTAGGATTATTTTTAATACTAAAACCTTGGAATTTTTGAGAAACCTCAAAATCTAATTAATATGTTCCTCTCCTCAACCTTATTCTCATGCTCTAGATAGGTTAGTCAAGGTGGATGCAGGTGCTTCTCTACCATTCTATAGGATAGTGGTTAAAGAGGAGGTTTGAGGTGGATAGGTGGTGACCTCACCTTGAAGTTATCATTATCCATCTTGAATATATTAACTATGTTTTCAAAATTAAGGACCAGTACCTTGACTATCTTCTCAGTATTCAATCACCAAGGAGTGTAACCCTATGTTGTATAGACTAAGATAGTCCACATGTGTTACCTGGGGTGAATGCTTCAAGGTTGTTTATGGGGTTCACATTTCATTAGGTCCTTAACTAGAACTCATCATAATTCTTCCCATTTCCACTTATATTCTTCTTTGAATATAATTATTAATAACTCCTTGGAATGATCATAGAACTCTTTTATAGTGGCCAAATATTGGCTCTAGTTGTTTATGAGGTCTCTTTAGCAGGGTCTATGACCAAATGAGTTATATAGTATGAGACTTCATTTTTTTCAAGGGTTATAAGGGAATATGGGGGGTTCATTATCATGGTTTAGACTTAATATGGAGTATATATTGGTTAAGGAAGGTTGAAAATGAGTGACAAGGATATGGGAACATAAGAACATTGTAATAACATAGTAAACATGCTAGTGATGAGTGTGAAATGATAGGGTACAGATTGTGAATTGAAATATACAGTAAGATCTTTCCTAAGACAAACTACATACACCTTGGAAGACCTAAGACATACTATTAAGCCAACATGAGGTTTTTTAAGTCATAAAAAAACATACACCCCCTTAAAAAATAACCTTAATAACCCAAAAAACCTTAATTTTACCAAACAGGCATTAAACTCTACTAAAAAGGAACTGTGAGTTTGGGGAGTCAAGAGAGGTGGTATCTAGGCCTTTAAGGATAACAAGGAGGTCTATAAACTTGTTGTAAATGGAATTAATATGTTTTATCACTAATATAACACCTCTTAACATACTCTAAGCTTCCTTTTGAAATTTTACAAGTGTCTTTGGACTATGCACAATCCTTGTCAATAGTGATGTCCACATATGCATAAGTCCTCTTTCTTTGAGGTCTTTTGAGATATCAATGATATTGTAAATTCAAAAATTAATTTATATCATTAACACACCTCTAAAAAATCTTCAAAACAATAAAAAATACCACTAATAAAGACATTAAACATTGTCCAATATAGTCAACTTTCCTACAGGTTTCACACATGAGCTAGTCATGAAGATTTTCAATATTTGGGAGCTCACACATGTGAGAAAAGTATTAAAATTTACATGAGAGTATCCTTAAATAATTGGGAAAATGGGATCAGTCATTATATTTAGAAAACCAAAAAAATTAATGGAAACTACCAAGTTGAAATTGACCTATGCAAATGTGAAGGGAATACACATTCCTTAAAATATTAAGGAAGGTTCATAAAGTTGATGAGACCATTATTTAGAAAAACTACCATGAATTTAATATGGTTGGGTCTAATTTATATGGAAAAGAGATGGGACCTCTTGTCTCTCTCCTTTATATGGTACAAGTAGAAACCTAAGGAGCTATCCAAGCTTACAAAGAAGGAGAGGTGAAGTGCAGAATGTTTTTGAGGTCTCTTTGACCTAAAAATTCAATAAGACATCAAAGATGAGATCACCTTAAACCTATGATCTCCCTCTATAAATTATAGGTTGTATAGTTATGTGAAAATTCAAAAATGCCCCAAAAAGAGTGTTTTCCCACCATTTTCTCCACATTTAGACTTTGTAATACCAAATGGGTGTTAAATAAGGTGAATCATGAATTAATAAGACATTTATAGGTAGGAAAAAACACAACAAGGAGTGTAAATTCCATAACATGGCATGTCGGGCCCATTTAGTTAATAAAATAGTGTGAGTGGGTCTCAAAAAGGAGTTCATCTGGCATGAAATGTAAATGGACAATAAATGGCATGGATAACACCTCTTCAAGTCACCATTTAATGCAATTAATCAAGATATCTTCCTCTTCTAAAGTTTTATAATATAGTTTAGGTTATATGAAGTGGCTAGAGGGTGTTTGATGGCTTAGTAGGGGTATTGAGAGTGCTAAATGAGATTAGAGGAATATATCATGGAATATAAACATTGAATACATTATTAAATTTATTCTATGGGTTCAAACCAATGTCAAAACATCTTCACATTACCAAAGACCACTATACTCCTCAAATAGGGCTATGTACTCATTGGGTTTTCATGACCTTTTATAGTGATCTCTCTCATTCAAAGACACTATGACACCTAACATATCATCCTATAAACTTAAAGAGACTCATAACACAATGGGTCAAATATGGAACTTGTTATGCTTATTTTATATAACCCTCCAAATTTTTAGGTTTATACTTACTACCATAGTGATGACTCAATCATTAAGCCTAAAACTATGTTGGGGACCCTTATTGATTGATGATATTTGCAAATACATATTTTATTGTGAAATCATAATGATTTATCGATGATTATATTAATGTTTAATTTTGTTAAAAAATCATGGTGGATGAATGAATAAAATATGCATATATGATTATAATCATGATCAGTTACAGTTTAATTGACCGTTTCTATTCTTGTCCATTTAAATAATTTCAATGATATATTTGGGAAAATATATAAATTTAATTATGTAGTGAAAGAATCAATTTTGTTTGATATAATTCTAGGCTTCATTAGTTTAGTTGTTTGATGTACCTCTATAGCAATCATTTCATGGTATTTTTAGTTGATTTTCATGGTTCAGATATAGTTTGTTTAATTTGATAGTTTAAGTGGATATGGTTCTATAAAAATAGTAGTTGATCATGTCATATCATGGAAATTTATAGTTTGTCATGTTTTTCATGATCAAATGGTCCTATCTTATTTTTTTTCTCATCTCAAAATAATTTTTGTTCTCAATTTATTCAGATGAATAATAACTCCTTTGGCATTCAGAGGAAAAGTTATTTCAAAAATCAAGGAACATTTAGATTTGATGTTTAAAGCATTTTTGCATGAATAATGTCTTCTACTATTTTTACAAGGACATTTGATAAAACAATGTTGTTGATATACAATTTTGTTCACCAAGAGAATAAAAACTATCATTACCAAGGTCATTGTGTTCACCTCCATATGCATTAAATTTTAATAGAAATTGCTAGGGAAGTTTTACTTATTATATGAATGTTCAAAGGTAACTAAGTTTAACATTATATTAATGTATGCATGGAATTTAATGTGACTTGATTTAAAATTCAATATGGGCTTATATATATCAAATGTCTTAAGTTCATTGGTGATAGTAATGGATAATAAACATAAGGACTATGAGACTCGGTTGATGGCTTGGTTTTCATAAAGCATGATTGTATGTTGAGTTGGCATATGTATTTGGGTCTAGTCTCCATGAAGTTTGAGTTGACAAGGTCTCATGGATGACTTGGAACACATATGGACTTAAACCCATCAAATCTTATGTGAAGGTGGTAATGGCATTAAAGGCATCAAAACTCTCTCGATGCTTTGTATCATGGGAGATTTGGGTAGCAAGATGAGCATTAGTTACTTAATTATCTCCTTGAACTACAAAAAATAAGAAAGGGTTTTTGTGAGAAGTATAGTTAGAGGCTTAATTTGTCAATTTGATAAAATGGGCTATCATACTACTAACTTTGGCGTAGGTTTATGTGAGCCAATGAGAAAGGAGTACGTAACCCCAGGTAGTTATGGTGTAAGGGTGGCAAATAAAAGGTGGATTTTCTTTGATCATTATATCATATTCAAAGATTCTAGTAGAAGCAAAACCTTGGCTCGATGAGAATTGCAGAGAGGAAGAGACAAGGAAATTTGAATAGGGTTTTTGAGCTTGATTTAGGTATGAGTACTTTTGTTTCATTTCCTTTGGAAATATGGAGTTGCAATGTAAAATTAGGGATGTTTTATATTTTCAAAGGAAATTTGGATTTAAGGTATGCTTCAAAAATCTATATTTTTAGAAAAGGTTAGAGTTTTGAAATAAAATCTATGGTTTTATAGTGTTGACAGGTTTTCACAAAGTTTATGGAATATATTAACAGTTGTTAAAACATTTTGGGTAATCTGAAGCTTTACATATGTTATGAGTCAAATATTGTGAATAATTTTTTTTTGAGATCTTATTTTAAGCCCATTTTTTAGTTGATTCTCTAATGGGTAAACTGATTATTCCCTTAGTTTGATATTATAACTTGCATGCATGAATCTGAGATATCATGCACTAGGTTTTTTTGAAGCTTTTCTCAATTGATTAATGGTTCTGTTTTGGAGTCAAAATCATAAAATTTGGAGATTTGGGTGTATATGTAGTGTCGAATAGTGCATGATTTCATTCATCATCTGCATTCTTTTAAGGGTCTATTTATAGGGGAAGTTTACAAATAAGGTTTATATTTGTCATAATATGAGGGTTGCATGAAATGGTGTGATGAGTTTGTTACTGAGTTTAGTTTGGTTTTGGGACATTGCATATATTAAATGGTTTCATGTACATGCAAGTTATCACCATGAAGTAGTTCAAGTTTGGAAGAATTTGGGTTATTGTCTGAGTTGTTTTGAATTAATTTTTTTGAATATATCTAGTTATGACAAAATATTGTGAAGTGGTTTTAAAGTTTTAATAAATTGGAATGATTAATATGTTTCTAAAATTTGTTTAAATGTGTAGAATTTTTTCATAGATTGGTTGATTTTCAAATGAGAAAATAGTTTTGAAATAAGAAAAATAGTTGAGAAACATATTTATCTATATTTGAGCAGTCTTTATTAGTTTAGTAGGAAATCATTTGTTGATTTATGATATAATTATAAGGATGTGCACATGGGTTCAAATGAAGTTAAAATTATAAGATTTAAACATGGAATTCAATATGGTTATAATTCAAGTGCAAATCAACAATATCTTTAGATCATGATGTTTTTCAGTCATAAGCTCAGAAGAATCAAGAAGATTAAATTGGAAGTTGATGATGACACTTCTAATACAAGAATTAGACTATAGCCTTTCCCTACTACTGAAATGGAATATAATATTTATCTTAATTAGAAAGACAAACCAATAATTAAATTTTTATCTGATTTAGATGATTATTGGTCATCCAAAGGATAATTTCTATTTTGAGTACTTGACTTTTTTGTATAGTTTGATATTGTAAGCATAATAATTCTCTTTTGATAATTTTAAGAGATTTGGTATAATCAAAATTTTTGAAGTTTTAATATGATGATATATGCTTAAGATTAATTGGAATGCATTATGGTTAAGCATAAGCATGATCTATCAATTTTTGGTTTATTATTTTATGATTATTATGTATCCTACTTTGTCATTAATTGATTTGGGTCCCCACCCATTAGGATTAGCACCCGATCTATTTATTTAAATACCTTGATTTAATTAAGACTTTAGGGGTTTTAACTAATTTATCCTTACACTAATTAGTTAATTAATTGACTTTATAAAGTTAATTAGTTAACATTAACAAATAACTAAATAAGGTTAGTTATAACTTATTTCATAACTGAAGTTGAGGATATAAAAGGAGATCAAGCATTCATTTGAAGATAGAAGATCAATAGGTATTGAATACTTGAATGTTATTCTAAAATCATTCATTCATCTCTTCTTTCCATGAAATTTATTTGAGATAATACAAATTTTATCGATAGACCCAGTGGTACTTTATCTGATAGTTGAGTAATAACTTATGCAACATAGGTATAACCAGTTATATTTGTCATCTATTATTGATTATATGATGTTTTTTAAGCCTAATATATTTTCATGACTATTATTTATATTCCTATGTGTATAATTCAAAGAATTCAACCTTAAAAGTGATGATCACTTCACATTTACGTGACACTTCATTAGTCAAATCAATTGTCAAGTTATCCTGTTAAAGTTTTGTAGTGAAAGAATGTTGAATTTATCACTTAAAATTTGTTCTTATACTAAGACGATTCTCATTTTGAGACTCGCATACTCACTATTAATAATTTACTTTTTAATATAATGGTTTAATTTTTCTTATAGGTTTTATTTTAGATTATTTTAGGGTTTGCATAGTTTAAATGTTTTGTTATTTATTGGTTAAATAATTAAGTGTTAATTTGGTTCCAAGATCAAACCTATTTTAGGTTATTACTTGTTTTATTTTATTGTTTTCCCTAGTCTATTTAATTTTTCTTATTTTACTTAGATCATTTCTAGTAATTTAATTTACTTAGTTCAGGTTTTAGATTAATCTTTGTTCTATTTTTGTATTTTACTTTCCTTTTATTTATTTAGATGTGTTTATTAGTTTACTACTTGTTTTAGCAGCTTTACAGTATCTTGTTTAGTTTAGTTTGGTTCTTAATGTTTATGATAATCAGCCTTGTGTTTGGTTTCCTTTATTTAAGTTAGTTTAAAGTATTATTATTTAATTTCCTATTCTTTCTTAGTTTGTTGTTATGTTTATTATAACCTTTCATAGTTAGTCATGTTACTTAAGTTTTCATTCCATATTTTAGTTTTAGTTTTAGTTATTTTATGTTTAGTTTAGATTCCCCTTTCTATTTATTTTATTACTTTTTTTATCTCATTAGGGGATTTCTTTCCCTTAGTTTCTATGTTATAATTTAATCTAGTTTATGCCTTGATCTTTTATAGTTTATTGTTAATCTTTTCTATTTTATTTATTTCCTTGTGTCTTATTCTTCTCTTTCATTATTTTCTTTTCTTGTTGTCTTCTACTTGTGCTCTTTCTCTTTATTTGGTTGAAATATAAACCATTGCAAAATTTGATGAAGTGTATTCTAATTTACACACACACACACACACACACACACACACACACACACATCTAGAATCATATTTCTATTCTTCAAGAGATTGCCTATTTAACTGATTCTTATTTTTATAAAAAATACAGATTCTTGATTGTGATAATTAAATAAGTTATGTATATAACTTATTTAATATTTTCCCAAAATTATAATAAAAAAACTTACATCTTTAGGATCTTAATTGAGCCTTTAGAATTCCTATGATTAGACTGGTTTGAATCCAACTTGACCTTCATGATAGGAGAAAGGATTGATTAATTGATGTGACATTTTTTTATGTCAATAGAACTATGACACATCATGGCACCCTTAATTAGGATCTAAATACTCTCATTAAAATAGGGACAACATGAATATGTTAGGAATCACCATAAGTAGGATAAAATAGTGACCACTAAAAGTTTTTGACATTAGGGGTTAATATTTGGCATGTGAGGCCAAAAT
The DNA here is from genome assembly GCA_037957365.1 of Torreya grandis. Taxonomy (NCBI): domain Eukaryota; kingdom Viridiplantae; phylum Streptophyta; class Pinopsida; order Cupressales; family Taxaceae; genus Torreya; species Torreya grandis. The sequence goes on from JARHVA010010111.1 coordinate 172,781, forward strand.
TTCAACTTTTTTGGTGAATCTAATGGGTGACCAACCTCTGGGTCAAGAGATCTTAGATATTCTCATGACAAGGGTGACATAATGGCTCAATCAAGGTGACATGACTTGAGGATCATTTGGTGGACTATCAAGTTGATATGTACATCATGACATCTCTAAGACTTACAACAACAACAAAACACACACAAACCAACAAAGAAAACAAACCTAACACTAAGAGAAAATAAGGAAATGAATTAAAAAATAAGAAACTACCTATAAACTTATATAACATACTTATTTGGTCAAAATAAATAACTACTACAAAATTGACCTGAACTTGACTTCACCCCCCCTAAGATCAAATGGGAATGTCTTCTGATCACTGTGGTAGCATGATGTGGAGTTTCAATGTGATGAATTAGTTGCAATTAGACTTTGATAAACATGTGACAACCTCCACCTATAATTAACATGCTCTTGGTCACATGGAAGAGTGACTAGACCTTATGGTTTCATCCCTAGGTACATGGATTGAGTATGAGGGTCAAGAACCCAATCATATTCTTCCCATACCTGTCTATGTTGCATTATTAGTCACATATCCTATTCAATCATGTTTTGTAGCTAATTATGATTATTATATTAAATATGATTAGATACTAAATTATCCTTGGTAAGGTCCTCTTCAAGCTTCAATTGGTGTAGAGGTGGGGTGTCTAAACTTAAGTAGAAGCTTTATAAGTCTTCCCAAAATGACATATCATCATGATCAATGGAGAAATCATGGGATTGGTTTATATTTATACCATGTACTTATAAGACATCATGTTGATCACTCACCTTCTTCATTTTGATAGTGACATCATAAGGTTCTTGGTGTGTTGAAGCTTATCATTATTCATATTTAGTGAAGAAAGGTATCTCCTCAATCTGATGAATATCTAATTCCTTTTTCTTTGTAACCTATTAAGTCACATTGTGCTCTTTACTTAGAAAATTAGTTTATTATCCTGCTACATTACTCAAGTCTACCATGCTAAGTTTTTGAACCTCATCTAAGAACTTGAAATATAGGTACTTCCAATGATATTCCAATAGATCTCTAACCTTAGTCTCAATAGAATTACCATGAAGGTTTTCTTTTAGTTGGTCTCCTAGGGAAGGAGTCACTTGTGTTTTATCTACATTAGATCCAACATTATGACATTATAGATTCCCCATATCACCTAAGTTTTCCTCATATCCACCTTTTGATCCATTAGAATGCATATGAGTTCTAATCATCATTTCTTATTCATTAAAACTTGAGGTGTCTTCTCTAATGTGTTCATAGAACTCTATCACAACTACCACATGGTCAAGATCTTAAAGGACTTCCCCTTCATTAAACAACCTTTAAAGTTTATCCACCATTATTGGATGGTCTAATTCTCATTTTGATGCACTTAGATTTCCCTTAGGAGAGGAAAGGGTGGGTGGGAAGTAGACATCACTAGGCTACTTGATATTTGCAAGGGTATCCATCTAAATAGGGATATTAAATGATTTCTTGGGAAGCACATGGGATTGAGGAGGAATTTTAATAGGGTAATAAGGAACTTGAGTAATAGTAGATGAGGGACTAGTAGGTGTATATTTCCCTCTAACCTCTAGCTCCTTATCTATGAGTTTTTATTTATGGACTACCATTTATAGTAGAATTGGAACATAAGAGAATTGATTTGAGATAGAGAATTATGGTTTTTTTGTAGGGGAAATTTGTTGATGAATAAGGAATTTACACTCTTTTTTCTTTTACTACCTAATAATTCTCTATAATTTATTTCTTTCTTCCCTTAATTTCTTAATCTCTAAGTGAAAATGGTCATTACTTGGTGAAGGTTAATTTAAAGGGGTAGAAGATTGGTAATATGAATAATCATCAGGGTGAGGAGGTTGCCATGGAGGTGGAGAAGGATCAAAATAAGTTGGACGGTCTTGGTAATACTAAGGATGTCCATCATATGGATGATAAGGGTCAATATACTATTCATATGGGTTATGATGGGGATGATATAGAGGTGCAAGATAGATTCCTACCTCATAGGATACCATGAATCCTTAGATGATATATTTACTAGATTATAACCATAACCAAGATGTTCTTACCTCTACAAAAATGAAACCATAACATCTTTTAGCTTGAAATTGATTGTAATCCTTCCTAAAGATGTTTCACTCTTCCCAAGGTGACTATAGATATTACTATTGATGTCCTCAAATGTATTTATATCATGCTCTAAGGCACTTGAACTATATCCCACTAGGTTTTCTAGAACTGTTAGTGACTCTAATTTTCACCCTTGATGAGGATATGAGTGTTTATTTCTTAACCTCAAACCTAAGCTAACATGGGAATGACCTTAGGCTATGGGTTACCTAATGAGTAGGTTAGACATATATTTTAAGGGGATAAATCACATAGTTTTATCATTAAAATTATCTCTCTAAGACCTAAACATGCTAGGGTAAAAAGGGTAAAGGAGATGCATGAATTAAACCTACTCTAAAAAATGGTGATGCACCTGATAATCATTCTATCCACTCATTCAACTTAGAATCTCAACACACTAATAAACAATGCATAGAGCTAAGAGACTACCTTAAATGAATTATAAGAAACAAGATTTCATCTATAGGTTATAATAATGACTTTAATTAAGAGGGTCAAGAGGAAAAGGCCTAGTTTAAGGCACTTGTAACCTAATTTCCACTCCAAGCTTAAGTTTTTCACCTTACAACACACTAGACAGCCTTCCAAGAAGATTATTTTATACGTAGGTGTAACTTAGACCTATAAAAGGGAATTTTATACCACTATTAAATATCATATAAGTATGAACACACAAATTATAGATCATGAAGAAGCTATAAAATACTCTATTCATCATTCAAGAGGTGCATACATACAAATATTGGTATAGTCTTCTCATACCAGCCTGAGGATCCAATCTAAGGGAAAAGCCTTCAATATATATAATATATGAGGACATATTAAGGGTAAAATGGAATAAAAGAGTGGATAATAGGTCATGAATGACTAAGTCCACTCAAAATAGTAGTTACAATAGTTACACAATGATCTCTTTAACCCCTTACATGCATTAGACCTCCTTGATGTCTCCTTGAATGAGTTGTTGGCATTGTAAAATAGATAAGGGATGATAATTAAACCTCAATTATTATTTTAAAATGGTTTATTATAGTTAAAATATTCCATCATGCTTTCTTATGGTAGTTACAATCATGAATTAGGCCACCATGATCATGTAGTAGCCCACACTCCTCTAAGGCAAATTGATAAAGTCAAGGAAACTGTCTCAACATCCATAATATCTATGAAATGCACATTGAATTTAATTTAATGGCTAGTCAATAATTTAACATCATTTCATTGATCCATTATATTAGTCTTTTAATGCTAATCAAGCTCTCGTTGTTGACCAAATAGGCCAATTAGGCTTATTAGGCCTAATTGCCTAAGTGTTGATGTATCAGCCTCCATGATACCTAAAATAGAGATTAAAACACTATGTAAGAGTGTGGTTCATGACTAAATCAAAATATTCAACCATGATATAGTATTCGAAAGGCATTATGAACATGAAACTCCACCCTTCCAAGTTTACTAGTTCATCTCTCTTAAACATGACATACTAGCAATATTAAACATACTTGTAGATGATATTATAGGTGAATTTTTGGGTATATTATGCCTTAATAGGATGTATAAATTCCAAAAACAACTACTTCAAGGATTGGAATCACTCTATATGGTTAAATACCCTTTTTTCTACTCACAACCTTGAAAAAGTGCCTATTTTTAAGCATTTCATAGCTTGTCCATATAATCAAGTATGATTAGGATAATATTTTCTAAGTTTAATTTCAATGCCATGATATATTTATACCATTTTGGGATGTTGGGGCATAAAAATATAACTTTTTTGAAGATTGGGTATAATTAGGGTTTTAGGATGCCTAGAAGTCTTAAATATGATTCATATTGTATAGACATCAAAGTTTAGAATAAGTTCCATTAATATCTATATTATTGACCTACTCAACTTCCATGAGTGGACTGGACTCCCATGCAAAGGGTGGATGAAGATATAAATGTCACAAAGTGACCTTGGGGTAGTTTTCTAGCCATTTCTAAGTGCCTAACTTCTTAAGGTTTGTTGATGAAGAATAGCTACCTAATTACAATCAATCTATAATGAATAGTATTTCATAGTATTACCTAAAAATTCCTAATATATTTGGTTTTGAGAACTTATCTGGTGGAGTGGGTGAGTGTTTGATGTTGGCACTTAGGTGCACTATGTATAGGGTTCAGGGTTTCGAGAAAAGTTTTGAATATATTTTAAACCTTCCCACACTTTTATCCATTTTAAGCCTATTAATTATTTCTTTTACATCATCATACACCCCTAATTGATCATACAACCTAATATAGGATCCTTAAAGAGCTTAAGGTGGTAGTGCGGTTTACAATTAGTCCTAAAGCTTGCTTGTTTAGCTTGTCCTTAATAGCATTTGAATATAGTTATGGATGTTATCCCTTAGTATAAGGTATTATTACCCCTAAAAATAATTATCCATTTTCATAAAACCTTATTTGGGTTCTAATATATCTTTTATATCCTCCAAAATTTGATTTTGCCTATTAGCTCCTAGACTGCCTGCTCTTGGCATAGCTTGGTCTGAGATAAAATATTGGGTACAACCAGTATTTATCTAGCCAAAAAAATAACATGAGTTACTAGAATGGTTATAAGTACTATATAATTCAAAATTAAATAATTTAATATGCCTATAAGGACCTCAAATGACTATTTTGACTCAAACTTATCTCATACTACTTGGAGACTATGTGGCTAAGTATAAGGTTCTGATGTAACTTATTTTTGTTACTCTAAGGTTATATAGGTCTAAAAATAATTTGATAGTACTTGGATATCTCCATTAGTTTCTCCTAAATTTCATTTCCTTAAATCCATTCTCTACCTATAACTCATTTGGTTTCTCCATATGCATATGAATGCCATCATATGGCTAGTTGACTAAGTTTTCCTTGAAACCCTATATACACTTTCTTGTCTATAATTTAATTGATAATGGGATTAAAGTGATGCACATGCCTCATTATAGGTGCCTATGATAAATATTAACTTAAGGATTAGAAATTATGAATCAAGACCATTGTACTTTCCTCCTTAGGTCTATCTCATAACTAACTTGCAGGTATATATTCTTGCATTCTTAACTGAGTAAGGGAGGAAGTGACTCTTGGTGTGAGTGTCATGGTCATCCTTACAAGATATATAAATATTAATAGGTCTCTATGAGTTCAACCTTTCCTCCCATTTCCTCAATAATGATATCTAATCCTTGCAAATGAAAGATCATACATTAATTTTTCTCATAAACTGACTATAGGGGATACATTATTGTTGTAGATGCCTATCCAAAAGAGGGTTTAGAATGGTAAAGTACAATATTGGTCTCTCAAATTTAATATATTTTTATGAGTGATATTATTCACAAAATCCATATTTTAATCACTTTTAACCTACATTATTTATACTCATTTGCTTATGGCACAATCAAAGATAGAGAGAGACAAAGTTATAGATGTTCTTTAGACTAAGATTCAAACCTTGACTAGGACCAAATAGAACTTATAATTGAGATAATCTTAATTTTGAAACTTTCCTCTAAATATTACCTCAATCACATGGTAATTTTAACTCTATTTCCTATAATTTATCTTGCCTTGTCTTTACCATGGTGAGTGTAACCAGGTTTTAGTGTTACTATAGGTGATATATTCTATGTTAGGCCTTCCTTAGAGAGTTAAGGGTTTATAATTGCATATGTTGGGATTATTGTTTCTAATAACACCTTATAATTATCAAGAAACCTCACAGTCCTATGAACATGTTCCTCTCCTCAAACTTCTTTTCATGCTATGTATAGGCTAGTTAAGGTGCATGTACGTGCTTCTTTGCCATTCTATAAGACAATGGTTGAAGTGGATGTTTGAGGTGGATATGTGGTTACCTCACATTAACAGTCTCATTATCCATCTTTAATACATTCACTATATTTTAAAAATTAGATGCTAAGACCTTGATTGTCTTCTTAGTATTTAGTCACCAATCAGTATAACCCTATGTTTTACAAACTGAGATAGTCCACATATGTTACCTCTTGACCAAATTTAACTTTTAAGTAAAAATAGGGAGCCCCTAGTTAAATCCATGGTTTTATATATGTTTTTGGGAAATAAATATTTTCATAAGTTATTTCATAGGGCTTTTAATGTTATTCAATGATATATTATCCTTGATCATAAGTTTCATTAGCCAACATTCATTTTGAGTCATTCTAGGGGTCAAAATGGTGTATTTAATGTTTTTTATAGGTTTTTTAAGAAATTTTAAGGTTATAAAAAATTATTTAAAGCCCCATGTGTCCCTATAATTATTAATTAATTGAAAAAACTAAAATATGATAGGTTATGTAGAAGAAAAGTCAATTTTCTTGAAGAAAAGGAAGAAAGTAGAACTTGTACAACCTCCTTGGGAAGTGTACCACTTAGAAAAGGATGAAATGTGACTCTTAAGATTACCATTACTAATATCCATGATTTAATTGAAATTTAATGGTTTTTTATTTCAAAAAACTATTCATCTCCTTTTTAGCCCTTCTTGATAAGAAAAAATGACTTGCAAGTTTTTGCCTGGTATAGAGAGCATAAGCAGTTTCAAGAAAAAATATTTTGGTGGATGATAATAAACTATAATAAATTAATTTAAATATAATATTTATGATTAATTATTAGGTTTTATTTATGAATCACTGCTAACAAGTTGACTTTGTAAATCTACTAATTATTTAATGCACCTAATAGGTTTTGATACATTTCTACCAAATCCATACAAAAAAATTGGTTATGTTGGCTCTATAGGATGTGGAATTACTTATAAAATAGTATCCATTATTATTTTAATTATTCATAAGGTTTGGATGAACAAATTGGTCTATGATGAAAAAAGGTGTCACCATGTGTAGTTTTATTTGGAATGCTTCTATTTGTTGAGTGTCTCTCTCCTATAGGTGTCTTATTAAACTAAGAAATATTTTTCCATAAGACTCTAGTTAATTTTAATAAATCCTTTAATGTATTGATTTCACCATTTTCACTCTTGGTTTATTCCTAAGCTTATTTCCCTCCATTATCATTTCTTTGCAGATTTTCACTTATAGTCCCATGCATAATCTTGTCCATCCTCTTTATGAAGAGGTAATAAAGGTGTATTAGATTATAAAAGACTTTATGGGTTTAATTAATCTCTTTTTTATGATTTTTTATGTGTATTTTTGACCATATGCCATGCCAAATAGTCACTTGATGCCTTTGTCTACTCTTTTTCACATGATACAAGCGTTTTCAGGTTGGGAAAGGTGGATTTAAGCTATTTCCAAGATGTTTCTTGATGAATATCATATGGTCAAATATGTAAAATAGTATTTGAGTAGTCTTGAATCTATTTCCATCACATTTTTACACATTTAATGATTTACCTCTATAATATGCCCAATGGACACCCATAGGGCCATTGCTAATGTCATACTGAAGTATGAGAAGGTTGATGTGTGTCACAAATTATTAGTTATATTTGAGTTGCATTAGGAGGTTTATAAAAAGAATATGAGTTTCATTTTCACTCAATTTTTCTAGTTTTTCATGCCCAATTTACTATTTGAGCATCAAAATAATCATCTACATGTGGCTAAGCAGAATATTCAATTATAGTATGGAAGGTTGGAACAATGTGACACCTATTTGAGGTTATAAGATAGAAATAAAAGTCATAACAGACCTATTAAAAGATCATATAAGGTAAAATAAACATATAAACCCATTTTAAGGTTAATATTGAGTGTTGGGATCAAATCCCTAAAAGAGTAAAATAGAGGTTAAGAGGTTTTTGGTAGCCTTCCATAACCTATTCCCCAAAGGTTTTAAGGTGTCTAAATAGGTTAACCTTGTATCCCTATCACATGAAAATAACCCTAAAAAATTTTAGGGGGAAAATATCAATGGAATATGGTTTTGAAAAGACTCAAATACACCTCAAAACACATTGAAAAACTTCAATGATGTCTACAGGCCTATAGGAGTAAATGGCCTTTTGTTACCTTGAGGAATAATATAGAGCATAGATGCATGAATGGGATGACTAGATTAGTTTAATGAGGCAAAATTAAATTAGAGGCATCAATATAAGACTAAGTTAAATTATTTTATACCCCATCACACCTAAAATCACCCTTCAGGCATGGAGAATAACACCTACAGGGGTTAGATAGGTTAGGTGAATAAGTAATGGTTTGGATGGTGTTTAACAAATCAAAGGTTACTTTGAGGTAATGATAGTGCTATATGTTTAAAAATGAATATAATAAGGCCTTTTTCCTTATCAAATCACCCCAACCAAACCCCTTTGAGACCTAATTTTCACCTACAATAGTGTCTTAAGGGGAAAAGTGTCTCAGTCAAGGGAAGGGCACATTTTGAGTTCCAATGGAACGCATAGGTGAATTTAAATTAAATATACATTATATGAATTCAGAGTGTTTTAAAATATCTTATGAACACCATGACCAAATGCATAAGGCCTCATGATTACCTATAATAGAGGGTAAAATTTGAAGTGTCTCAGTTAATAGGAAATGATCTAGTGTGATGTGAGGTATGGTTGAATGGAACCTAGGTTGATTGAAAAATGAGAGGAAGGTTTTGTGACCTCAAATGGTTTCAAATTAATCCTTTAACATCATGAACAAATAAATTTGAAGCATAAACACCTAAAGGTAGAAGTCTACATTAGATTTGCTCAAGCATTTTGAAGGACTCAATCTAGTGAATTGAAAGTGCATTAAATGATTAGAATAGATAATATTAAGAATAAATAACTAAGAAATTTCTCCAAAATATAATGAGTTTCATAGCTCTAGGCAAAAGAAATTAACCTATAGGCATGGGTGTCTCATTCAACACCTAGAGAGGCTCAGTCTTGAAGATCATGGTATGAAGGCATGGTAAGGAAAATTTTACACTTGAATATATAAAATGTGACACTTTAAATAATTTCATGTTGACCTCAATAACTACAAGAAAGATAAGTACATACCTACACAAATCTCCAAAACCCCTACATACACATACAATAGGGTATAAGCTAGTGAAGGTAGGGTAATATATGGACATGTTTAGAGAGAAGAAGAGAGTTTTAGACAATGAAAATTGATTTATAAATAATCATAAAGTGTTTTTATAGACCCAAAAATCTTCTAGGATGGCTATATACTTTCCCCACTTAGCAAATGGGCAATAGTCTATACAAAGGTCTAGGAAACCTCTTTGCTCAAGAGGTAAATATGAGAAATCCAAGAAAGAAATATATTTTAGGATAAATACAAAGATAAATTATCACAAATTTAGTGTGGGGAAATTTTTTAATAAACTTAAAATCTTGGTGTTATCTTGGAGAGGTAATCCATAGGAGGTTTTGAAAGAAATGTAGGAAAATAGGGGTTTTGAGGCTTTTTTAGGCATTTTAAGATGGTTAAACACCCAAATCATGGAATCAGAAAAAAAATATAGTAAAAATAATAATTATGACTTTTAATAACTCCAAAAATATGAATTTTTCCTCATAAATAAGGGATATAGATCTCTATTTTGTCTCAAAGGTCAACCAGTCCAGGAAAATCAAAATTTTGTAAAGTGACCTAATCAGTGTAGAATGAGCAAGAGACTTGATGTAAATATTTGGAGAACTCAATAAAATTTTTATGAGGTGTATATAAGGAAAATAAGGGTTAATAAGTAATGCATTAATATCATAATCCTCAAAATTCCCAATTTCCCCTTGCACACAGACCAAGTAGGTAAGTTTCCACTAAGTCTAGTTAGTGAACGAGAGAAGTTGATGAAGAAAAGTACTTGGAAGGGTATGTATTTATATTATGAGCTCAAATGTGGTGTATAAATAGTTAATACACTAATTCCTATATGAGTTAATTGTCCTAACATCCAAATTCATCAAGGTGCCTAGTGGACCTATTAGGATTTGAGAAGGCCTAATGCCAAATGGTAGTCTATTTTCACTTCTAACTCCTAGTAGACTATCTATATGATTTAGGTATTATTTTTAGGTCACAATATAGGTTTTAAAACTCATGGGGTATAGATGATATATCAGGAGATCCATCCTTTATCTCAAAACCACTCATCCTTATGCAAAATTGGAAGATCAAGTTCGATAAGACAACTTTTGGAGCTCACATCTACTTAAAGGATGTGAATGGGAGAAAAAGGAGTTAAAAGTAGTTAGATAATGTCCATGGAAATTAATTTTTCTCATTTTTAAAAAACTTTAGTGTGTAATATTTATGAATAATGGTTAAGAGAGCAAAAAGGTCTAAAACCCTTGAATGAACTCGATGGAGAAAACAAGCTTGGAAAGAGACCTAAATGGCATAGTTTGTAAATTAAATCTAATATTTCATGGATAATACTCACTCAATCTCCCCCATGTAGATGAGCTATATGTAATTGTATAGACAAAATGCAAAATAGAGTTTATCTCACTATTTTATGTGTTTTTTAGGCTACAAGAGCATTTTGAAAGTGAAATAAAGTTTGGGTGGAATATTAGGACTTATAATAACCCCTTATTTACATTTTATTCTAGGAAAAATCTTCTAAATGTTCAAACAATTTCCTTCCTTTTAGCTAATCAAAACTGCCATAGTGAACACAAGGGTGAGAAGGGTGAAAAATCCAAGTGTGAGCCCTTTTATGGTGTACCTATGTATTCCAAGGCCATGGATAGAATTTAAAAGTGTCATTTAATCTCTCCCACGAATTTTAATGGAAAATTTAAGGCATTTGTGAGGCCAAGTCTGAAGGGTGACCGAAAATAGACTTTTTTAAACTACAGATAGTGATTGCTTCCTTCTAAGAGTTTATAAATGAGTAGGACTACCAAAAATGAATGTAATTTCATGACTAAATACCTTACCTCTTATCCCAATCATCATAACTATCCATATTTAGTGGTGGGATGTTCAAACAGCTCTAAATGATGAAAGCAATTTTTAAAGCCCAAACTTAGAGTTTCATGTCATTTTTCATAAATTTCATGACTTGTATGGAAATTTTTACCCCTTAAAATTTAATGGTTCATACCATAAATATTTATCATGTAATATAAACCTTTTTTATTATATTGATAAGTGTACAAGTGACCTTTAGACTTCCCTTGTCTTGTTTCCCTCTCAAAAGCTATAAATATTGACTCTTCTTGGTAGCCTCCATTGGTTAATGGTGAAACCCTAACCAAATTTATTCTTGAATGATTATTTAAGAAGAAAAAAATATTTTTCATATGCACATGCTATTTTATTGAGTGTTATTTCAATCTTGTTGGTCTTATCTAGTAGAAGATTATCTTTTCTAGCATGTTATGCTTGATTATTCACCAAATGTGTAGAAGATCAATTATTATAGGTATTTGTTAGTGTTATTTTATAAGTTTATAGGTGTTTTATAAGTGGTTCATTATTTTATCCCATAAATTAATCCTTAATTACCATCTTAAGCATCAAAATGCCTTTTGGACCTAACTTATGAAATATTGATGTGACAATGAAACTTGAATTGTGAGTTTTATGTAAAGCAAGTCTTGATTGACTCTAAGTGGTAAAATTTTAGTCAATAGGAGTAAATATACTATTTTTTCATCACCTTTTTTTATCTTTCTTGGTTTTTTTTCTTAACCCTTTTCATCTAAATTTGATAAGTAAGAAAGTGATTCAAAGATTACATCAAGGAAACTAACCCTTCTAGACATTCATCTCAACAAAATTATCACCCATATCAAGAGAGATGTTTCCATTATTACTCTTAGATGAGGATATATATTCATATCCTATAAGGGTTAAAATCCAAGTGAAAATAGTTTTTGGTATGCCCAGTGGGACTCTAAGTCCTACAAGATTGTCCAAGATTGGTGATGGTCTTGGCATAGTTCTAGCTACAAGAACATCTACATTCAGTACCTAGGGACTCCACTAAAATTTTCAACTCTTTGGTTTTTTATCAATACCTAATTTTGATGCAAAGGTGACCACTAGGTCTGATACTAAAGGTATACCTTTTGAGTTTGTGTAATTACCTTTATATTCTGCTAGAAGGTTTAGGTTTGTGAATACTCATCCTTATTCAAGAGAGTTGTGTTTAATAAGTCCAAATGCCTACTAATATCAAACTCTAATACTCATATTATACATTCCAATATGTCTAGGAACCAAACTTTTGTAGCCTTCATTAGATCATCTCCTTTGCATATTGCCCAATATGACCAAATTCTAGGAGCAACCCTTAAGAAGGTTCAATATTTTAGTGGAGAGGGTCTTATTACTACCATTAAACACATTAGAAACATAAAAAAATTATGAAATATCCATAATATCATTTAAGATAATGTGGATATTATTTTTTTGGCATGTTCTTTCAAATGAAAAGCGTTAGATTGGTATGGGACTCTACCTAAAAATTCTATTGGTTCATAGGATGAACTAGGAGATCTACTAAGAGGTTTGGAGAGAAGAGTGATCATCTATCTCTATCTAAGAAATTTACCACTATAGTAGGGTACCATAATATTCTATGTAATATTTTTACACTATATTTCAAAAAACATGGGATGGGATCCTAGGCCTTGTGAGACCTGCTCCAAAATGTGCTTTCTTATACTATCTAAAGTCATTAAATAGTGATGTAGCCATGATGATCAAATACATGGGTGGGAATACACTAATTAATACCTATGAGATATAAATAAATGATAATAATTGTATTTTTTAAGTAGGGAATATTTTCCCTAGGCCACCAATGCCATTGTTCCCCAATTTGCAACCTCCTAGTCAAGTTACATTACCTAACTTGGCTCCTTTGCCTTGTCATGAAAAGTATACCATTATCCCAAACATTGAGATCCATGAAGTCAAAATTTTGATAAAAAGTGTTACTAATGAATTGGTTTCTCTTAAAATGTAACAAGCTCAAAGTTATAGGCCATATCAGTCCTAAAATCAATTTGGGTAAACCAATAGGCCTCCTTTCCAAGATAATGCTCAACGACAAGGTTAAATCACCCAAGCTATACCTTACCAAAGTTAAAATCCTAATGTTTCCTCATCTTCAAAATATATTTTTCCCACTAAAAATAACTTTTTTAAAGAACAAATAGTTTATCCCTCCTATGACTAGAGTCAAGACCAAATTGATTATGCTAATGAGATGCATAATCAGGCCATGACTATGCAAGGTAATAAAAAAATATCAAGTTAAAATTTTTGAAGGGCCAATGTAAGGTAGAGTGCAATTTGAAATGGATAATGGGTCAAAAAAATATTATTATACTCTCATAAATCATTTGGAGGGATATTTTTATGCCATCAATCATTTGGGGAATTCAAGCAATGTGAATGTTAGTGTGGATTCTAACACTAGGTCTAAGAATAGGGGTGTTGTAGAAACACAAGGGGCTAATCAGGGACCTATTTTAACTCCTACAACATATCCAATGGTGTTTTTATCTAATATAGCTCCTAAAGTGCAATAAAATCAAAAGTTTTAGAATGTAAGGCCTGCTCCTACACATCCACCTCCACAAACTACACCATAAAGTATTAGTGCTTCCAAAGAACCTTCCAAGGTGAGCAATACTTCTATTAATGTTGTGGACCAAATGAAGAATTTGAATATGAATATTTCAATATGGGATTCACTAATAATACCTGGACAAAATGACATGCTTCAAAAATAATTTCAAGGACTTGGTAAGCAAGTTGGATCAGCTAGGAATGAGAACATTATCTTGGTGAATGGGACTCAGCCCATTGATAGACAAGTAAATAAGATTGATAAAAATCCTCCTTTATAATTATCTCTAATAATTGGTGATTTCTTAGTTCATAATTTCATCATAGATAATGGGGCTAGTCTTTATTTATGCCCAAGTATATAGCAGATAATCTAGGCCTCAAGTATGAGCCAATGGCTAGAGGAGTTTTACAATTGGATGGATCACCAATAAATACCTTGGGAGTAGTCAAGGATTTGAAATTGATTTTACATGATTTTCCTACTTTTTCCATTCCTAATGATGTGGTTTTGGAATATTCACCTCCATACTTTGCTCTTTGTTTGTCAAGAGAGTTTATAGCTAAGATAGGTGGATACTTGGCAGCCAATTGGTCTTATATGGTTTTTAGGACAAAGTATGGTACTAAGGTGAAGATTGAATCATAACCTATCCATCATAATCACTTGGATATTTACATGCCTAAAATGGAAAATGTTAATTATACCATTATTTATGGGGAGGAGCTCCACATAGACCAATCTCCAACATCTTCTCTTTAAGGAGTTTATAATTTGTACATAGATGAATGGGGAGATGAAAATTATGAGCATGATGCTTACAAATTCACAGAGGAAGCTAGTCTTTGGGTGTATTATATGGATGAAGAGGACTCTTTCATGATAAATTTGATGAATCTAATTGAAGACATGAATGGTTTATGGTATCTTTTCTTTGATGGATCAAGAAGCATGATTGGGGTAGGTAGTGGAGCTATGTTGGTTTCTCCTTCTAGCGAAAGGTACTATTCCACTTTCAGATTTCAATTCTCTTGTACTTGTAATGTGGTAGAATATGAGTACCTCATTCATGTCCTTGAGTGGGATAAGAAAAGAGGTGTGAAAGAGTTACAAGTGTATGGTGATAGTGAGTTGATTATGAATCAAGTAAGAGGCCAAAATGTGACTAAGAATTCTTTGATTAAGTCATATAAGCATAGAGTGTGGGATCTTGTGGAGGATTTACAATTTTCAACATCACATCTATCCCAATAGAAGATAATAAACATTTTTATAAGTTAGAAGCAATTAGATCTCAATTTGATATTCCAAAGGGGATATGAGAGTATAAGAACTAGCCACATATTAAGGTGATTATAAGACCCTCCATACCGGATAATGCTACTAATTGGAAAGTGTTTGATAGTGACCAAAAAACATAAATTTTTATACAAGAGGAGGTTGATTTTTATTCTAAAAATCAGTCCAAACTACAACAAAAATATGGAGGGTAGATTATATAATTGAGGTCAAATAAGCTCCCTAAAGGCCTAGTCACACTTGAGAGTGTCTTCAATGGTGATGACCAATTGAAGAAATAAAAGTAAAGCATGTATTATAAGAAAAAAACTATGATAAATTACAAATATTCAAGGATAATTTGCTTTCACTTGGGAAGGTATGTACTAATGAAGAGAAACATGATTTCATTAAGTTATGCAAAGAGTTTTTTGATATCTTTGCATGGGAATATAGTGAATTGAAGGAGTTTGATCCAAATTTAGCTCAACATACCATATATCTAGATTAGAATTATAAGCATATCAAGAAAAGACAAATTCCAATAAATCCTAATATTGAACCTCACATGAAGAAAGAGATTACTAAGTTGATTGAGTCCAAAATCATGTTTCTTATTAAACATTTATCTTGGTTGGCAAACTTAGTCCCTGTTAGGAAGAAGAATGGGGAAATAAGGTTGTGTGTTTATTTTAGGGACTTAAATAGAGTTTATTTAAATTAAAATTATTCTCTCCCTTTTATGGAAATTTGTTTTCAATTTTTGCCAGGTAGTGAAATGTTTTCTCTCCTTGATGGGTATTCTGGGTATAATCAAATTTTGGTGAAGGAAAGTGACCAATATAAGATAGCCTTTAATACTAAATTGGGTACATATGATTATATAAAAATTCATTTTTTATTTTCTAATGCTGGAGATAAATTTCAACATGCAATGGATATGGCTTTTCAAGGACTAATAAATGACATTGTGTTGGTGTATCTTGATGACATCACAATTTTTTTAAGGATGTAAAGGATCACTTGAATCACCTTAGGTAGATTTTTGAGAGATGTAGTGAGTTTATAATCTCTCTCAACACAAAAAAAATTGTGTTTGTTATTCATAAAGGAAAACTTTTAGGACACATTATCTCCAAGAAGGGCCTATCCATAGATTCTGAAAGGGTGAGTGCAATCTTGCAATTGGCTTTGCCCAAACACAAGAAAAGTTTTTAATGTTTTTTTGGGAAAATTAATTTCATTATGAGGTTCATCCCTGATTTTTATAATTTATTCAAGCCTATAACCTTTATTCTAAGGAAGGATGAAGTGTTACTTGGACTGGAAGAAGGAAGGAAAGTTTTGAAGAGATTAAACAAGCCATTTCCCAAGCTCCAACTCTTGCAAGTCCTAATTTCTCAAAGGATTTAAAATTATATACCTTTGTAAATGAGTAGTTAATATTTTCCATGCTTACTAAATAAAATGATTGCCTTCTTTAGTCAAGGTTTGGATGGATATAGGGTAAGATACACCTATGTTGAGAAGCAAGTACTTTTAGTTGTTAGAAGTTTAAATAAGTTTAGGAATATTTTATCTAACAACAAGATTCATGTATTTTTACCTCATCCTTCCTTTTTAGTAGATATTTTAATGAGAAAAGGGCTAGTTGGATAACAAAAGTGATGGAGTATGATGTAGAAATCAAGATAACCAAGCTAGTGAAAAGGAAGAGGTTATGTGAGAATATTGCTTCATATTTTAAGGAATAAAAGGAGGTTACTTTATCAATTCATGATGACCCTATGACAAGTTAATCTTCATAAATGAGGAGTTGGACACAAGATATGATCCATTTTATCCAAATTAGTGAGTTTCCATAAGGCCTTGATAGAGATAGAAGAAGGTACTTTAGATTGCAATCCATTCCTTATGTACTTATTAGAGTGTTGTTTAGAAACGAATTATCAAGAGTGTTATTAGGGTATGTTGAACCAGATCAGATTGAGAAAATTTTGTTTGAGTTTCATGATGGGTTAGTTGGTAGTTATTTTACTCCAATAACCAAAACTACTAGGATTATGAGGGATGGATACTTTTGCCTAGCTTGTTCAAAGACACCCATGATTGGGTAAGGATGTTTCAAAATGTGTTATCTTTGATGGTAAATAAAAGATTTCTACCTTTCCTATTCATCTAATTTAGGTTGATCAACCCTTTATGTAATGGGGTTTGAATTTTATAGGTCTAATCAGTCCACATTCTAATGTTGGTCATAAATAGGTGTTGAATACTACAAGTTAATTTATAAGGTGGGTAGAGAATATGTATCTTAATTAAGAAAATGAAATTTTAGTTCTAGACTTCTATGAAGGCATAGTGACAAGGTTTAGAGATCCTTCAAAAATAATTTTAGATAATGCATTAGCTTTCCTTGGGATGAAGACAAGTGAATGGGCTTCAAAATATGGCATATATCTTAGTACCTCCTCCAACTATTATCCACAAGGGAATAGACTAGCTGATTCCACCAATAAGAATTGAATCAGGATAATAAAGAGGAAAATGGAGGAGAACCAAAGGACTTGGCATTAAAAATTAAAGATAGCTCTTTGGGAAAATAATATCACCCTAAAAAGATCCATTTGAAACTCACCATACACACTTTTTTATGGTAGATAAACTAGACCACCCATTTCATTTGATTTACTAGCCTTGGATCTCATTTATCATCTATAAATGATGGAAAATGAAAGCATGTAAATTAGGTTGTGTGAGTTGATAGAGCTTAAGGAGATAAGAAATCAATCTATACAAACCATGAGATCTCACCAAGATCAAACAAAGAGATAATTTGACAAAAAATCCATGCCAAGGAGTTATAAGTAGGGAGACATTGTCCTAAAGTGGGATGAAGATAGGGCTAATCCTAGAAGAAATACAAAGTTGGATGCTTTGTGGAGTGGCCCTTATGTTATCACCCAATTAAAGAAACATAATGCCTTCTAACTCTCAAAGTTTGATGGAGAGTAGGTTCATATCCCAGTCAATGGGATATATCTCAAACACTATTACTAAGGCTCTCCTATCTTTGTATACATATATTGTTATTTTCCTTGTGTTCTCTAAGTGCTTATGCACATGTGTGAGTGGGTTAGGTGTCTTGATTTGTTTTATGCTGGTTTGGTGTGTTGTGTTGTTTTTTGTGTGTTTTAATTAATTACTTGATAGTTGTCTTCAAGAATGAATTGACTCCCTTGGCCCTTAATAGGATAAGGCTATTGATCCTTAGTATAACATGCATATTACCCCTATAAGTCACCAATTGTTGACCAAATTTAACTTTTAAGTCAAATTAGGGAAACCCTAGGTAAAAAATTGATTCTATAGATGTTTTTGGGGCATAATATATTTTCATAAGGTGTTTCATATAGATTCTAATGTTATTCAATGATATATTGGCCTTGGTCATAAGCTTCATTAGCCAACATATCCTTTTGAGTCATTATAGCAATCAAAAAGGTGCATTTAATTCTTTGTACAGGATTTTTGGGAAATGTGAAGGTTAAAAAAGATGATTTCATTGTGTCCCTATAAGCCTTAAGTAACTGATAAAATTGAAGGATGATAGGTTATGCAGAAGAAAAGTTAGTTTTATTGAAGAAAAAGAAGAAAGTGGCACGTATATAGCCTCTTTGGGAAGTGTGCCACTTGGAAAAGGTTTAAATGTGACTCTTAAGATTACCCCTACTCATAACCACATTTTAATTGAATTGGAAGTGTTATTTCTTGCTCAAAACTATTCATCTCCTTTTCAGCCCTTTTTGGCAAGAAAAAGTGACTTGCAAGTTTTTGCTTGGTACAGATAGTACAATTATTTTGAAGAAAAATAATTTTCGGAGATAATATTAAAATAAAATAAATTAATTTAAGTATAATAATTTTTAGTAATGATCAATTGTGTTTTAGGAACCATTTTTAATAAGTTGACTGTGTAAATCTACTAGTTGTTTCATACACCCTATAGGTTTTAACCCATTTATGCCAAATATGTATGAAAAAATTAGTGATTTTGGATCTAGAATATGTTTAATTACTTATAATATGGTTTACATTCTTTTTTTCATGATTCATGAGGTTTTTATGAATAAATTACTCTATGATACAAGAAGGTGTCACCATATGTAGTTTTAGTTGGAGTGCTTCTATTTGATGAGTGTTTCTCTACTATAGGTGTCTCATTAAAATAATAAATAGTGTTACATAAGAGATTATGTAATTTTAAAACCTCCTTTCATGTTTGGGTTTCACCATGTTACATCTTAGTTTACTCCCAAGCTTATTTCCCTCTATTATCAATTCTTTGCACATTTGCAATTGCAATCCCATGCATAAGCTTGTACATCCTATTTATGAAGTGGTAATAGAGGTGTATTATATTATAAAATACTTTAGGATTTGAATTATATTATTTTTTATGCTTTTTTAGGTGTAGGTTTGACCATATTCTCATATGCCATGCCAAACAATCACTTGACGCCTCTGTCTACTCTTTTTGACATGATGCAAGTGTTTTCAGGTTGAGAAAGATGTTTTGAAGCTATTTAACAGATGTTTCTTGATAAATATAATATTATTGAATATTGAAAATGTTATTTTATTATTATAGAAGCTAGTTCCATCATATTTTTCCAAATTTCATGATTTGTCTCCATAGATTATCCAATGCACACCCACAGGGCCATTTGTTGATGTCAAACTGAAGTATGAGAAGGTTGATGTATGTCCCAACTTCTTGGTTATATTTGAGGTGAATTATTAGGTTCATAAAAATAATATTATTTTCATTTTCACTCATGTTTTATATTTTTTCATGCCTATTCCACTATTTGAGCATAAAAATAGTCATCTATAGTTGGTTGAGTAGAAGATTCAAGTATAGTACGAAAGGTTGGAATAATGTGACACCTATTTGAGGCTCTAAGATAAAAATAAAATTCATAAAAAACCTATGCAAATATCCTAGAAGGAAAAAATAAGCATATAATCCTATTTCAAGTTAAAGATTGAGTTTTGGGATCAAATCCCTAAAATAATAAAATAGAGGTCAGGAGGTTTTTGGTGGCCTTCCATAACATGTTACCAAAAGGTTTCAAGGTGTATAAATAGGTGAAATTTTTATCTATATCATATGAAAATAACCTTAAAAAATTTTAAGGGGGAAAAAATAGTGGAATATGGTTTTCAAAAGACTCAAATATGCCTCAGAACACACTAAAAAACTTCAATGATGTCTATAGGCCTATAAGAGTAAATGGCCTTTTGTTACCTTGAGGAAAAATATGGAGCATAAGCTCATTAATGGGATGAATAGACTAGTGTAATGAGTAAAATTTAAATGAGAGGCATCAAGAGAATACTAAGGTAAAGTATTTTATACCCCATGACACCTATAGGCACCCCTCAAGCATGGAGAATGACACCTATAGGGGTTAAACAAGTTAGGTGAATAAACAATGGTTTATGCACGGTTTAAATGATTTTTATCCCATAAAAGGTGAACTTGAGGCAATGAAAGTGCTATGTTTTTTAAAAGAAATATAATAAGGTCTTTTTCCTTATCAAATCACCCCAAATAAACCCCTTTGAGACCCTATTTTCACTTATAGCAATATCTTAAGGGGAAAGTGTCTCATTAAAGGGAAGGGCATAGTTTGAGATCTAATGGAAAAAATAGGTGGATTCAAATGAAATATTCATTATATGAATTCATAGGGTGTTTCAAAGAGCTTATGAACACCATGACCAAATGCATAAGGCCCCATGATCACCTACAATACAGGGTAGAAAGTGGATTGTCTCAGTCAATAGTAAATGAGCTAGTTTGATGTGTAGGTGTGGTTGTATGGAACTTAGTCTAATTAAATAAGGAGAGGAAGGATTTTAGACCTCAAATGGTTTCAATGTAATACATTATCATCATGAACAATCAAATTTGAAGCATAAACAATTAAAGGTAGTAGTCTACATTAGAGTTGCTCAATCATTTTGAAAAAGGACTCAGTCTAATGAATTAAAAGTGCATTGAATTATTAGAAAATATAATATTAATAATCAATATATATACACATACTCCATGAATATAATGATTTTCATAGCTCTAGGCAAAAAAAATTAACCTATAGACATAGGTGTCTTATTCAACACCTAGAGAGGCTCAATGTTGAAGACCATGGTATAAAGGAAAGGTAAGAAAAAGTTTATACCTGATTAAATAACATGTGACACTTAGAATAAGGTCATGGTGAACTCATGAAGTATAAACAAGAGAATTATATACCTACACAATTCTCCAAAACCCCTACATAGACATGCAATATGGTACAAGCTAGTGAAGGTAGGGTAATCTATGGACTTGTTTAGAGAGAAGAAGAGAGTTCTAGACAATGTAAAGTTATTTATAAATAATAAAAAAGTTTTTTTATAGACCCAATACTCCTCCAAGATGGCTGTATACTTTCCCTATTTAGAAAATGAGAAACAATCCATACAAAGGGCTAGGAAACCTCTTTGCTCAAGATGAAAATATGAGAAATACAAGAATGGGGAATGTTTTAGGATGAATCCAAATATCCATAAGATAAAATTTAATTTGGGTAACATCTTTAATCATCCTTAAATCTTTATTTTGTCTTGGAGAGGTCATCCATAGGATGTTTTAAAAGAAATGCAAGTAAACAAGGTTTTTTTAGGCCTTTTTTGGCATTTTGAGATGGCTGAACACCCAAATCATGGAATTAGACAAACAAATATGGTAAAAATAATACTTATGACTTTAAGTAGATCCAAAAATTCATTTTTACTTATAAATAAGGGTTATACCTTTCTATTTTGTCTCAGAGGTCAACTAGTCCAAAAAAATCAAAATTTGGCAAAGTTACCTAATGAGTGTAGAATGAGAAAGAGACTTGATGTGAAGATTTGAAGACATAAATAAAAAATTTATGAGGTGTATATAAGGTAAATAATGGTTAATAATCAATGGATCAATCTCAGTCTCCTCAAAATGCCTAATATTTCCTTGTACATAGACCAACTAGCTAAGTTTCCACTAAGTCTAGTTAGTGAATGATAAAATTTGATGAATAAAAGTGATTATAAGGGTATGTATTGGTATTATGATCTCAAATTTGGTGTAAAAATACCCAATAAACTAATATAAATATGAGGTAATAGTCCTAATATCCAAATTCATCAAGGTACCTAGTGGACCTATTGGGTTTTAAGAATGCCTAATTTGAAATGGTAGTCCATTTGCACTTCTAACTCTTGGTATAATATCTAGATGATTGAGGTATGAATTTTATGTCATAATATAGGTGTGATAACTTTTGGGGTATATATGATATATCAAGAGATCCATCCTTTAGCTCAAAACCACTCAAAGTTTGATAGGACAAATTTTGGATCTCACATCTTCTTTAAGGATCTACATGGGAGAAAAAGGAGTTTATAGGAGTTAGATAAGGTCCTTGGTAACCAATTTGTGGAATTTTTGAAAACTTGAATGTGAAATATTTATGAAAAATGGTTAAGATTAGAAAACTATCTAAAACCCTTGAATGAACCTGATGAATAAAATAGGCTTGGAGAGCCACCCAAATGGCATAGTTTAGAAATGAAATATATTGGATCATGGAGAATATTCACTCAATCTCCCCCCATTTATATTATCTATATTTAATTTTATGGACAACATGAAAAATAGGGGTTTTATCACCATTTTATGTGTTTTATAAGATACAAGAGGAGTTTGAAAGTGAAATCATGTATGGGTGGAATACTATGAATTATAATAAACCCATATGGACATTTTACTCCAATAAAAATCTTATAAGTGTTCAAACAATTTCCTTCCTTTCATCTATTCAAAACTGGCATAGTGAACACAAGGGTGAGAAGGGTGAAAACTCAAAGTCTGATCCCTTTTTAGGTGTATATAAGTATAACAAGGCCATTAATATCCTTTCCAAGTTTAATTCACTCTATACCATTTATTTTCATGGAAAAGTAAAGGCATTTGTTAGGCCAAGTGTGAAGGGTGACTAAAAATGGAGTTTTTTAGACTACAGATAGTGATTGCTTCCTTCTAAGAGTTTCCAAATGAGTATAAGTACCAATAATGCATGGAATTATATGATTTAATACCTTAATTATTATACCAATCATCATACCTATCCCTAATTAGTGGTTGGATGTTAAAATAGCTCCAGATGATGAAGGTAGTTTTTTTAACCAAAACTAGGAATTTCATGCCATTTTTCATAGATTTCATGACTTTTATTGACATTTTTACCTCTTGACACTACATGTTTCATACCATATATCTTTCTCATGTAATTATAACACATTTTATAATATTTAAAAGTTTCCAAGTGACCTTTGGACTTCCCTTGTCTTTCTTCCCTCTCAAAAGCTATAAATATTGACTCTTTTGGCTCTTTTTTGTAGCCTCCATTGGTTAATGATAAAAAATTAGGAAAATGTGTACTTGAATGACTCTTTAAGAAAAAAATATGATTTTACCTACTCACATTATGTCCAATTTAGTGTTAGTGTAATCTTGTTGCTCTTGTCTAGTAGAAGATTATCTTTTCTAGCATGCTACCCTTGATTGTTCACCAAATGTCCAGAAGAGCAATTGTTATAGGTATTTTTAAGTGTTATTTTCTTAGTTTATATGTGTATTATAAGTGTTTTATGATTTTATCCCACAAATTAATCCTTCATTACCCTCTTTAGAATCAAAATGCCTTTTGGACCTAACATATGAAATATTGATGTGACAATGAAACTTAAATTGTGAGTTTTGTGTAAAGGAAGTCTTATTTGACTCTAAGTGATAAAATTTAAGTAAATGGGAGGAAATATACTATTTTTGAAACACATTTTTTATATTTCTTAATTATTTTTCATAACCCTTTTCATCTAAAGTTGATAAATAATAAAGTGCTTCAAAGATTGCATCAAGGGAACTAGCCCTTCTCAAGATTCATCTCAACAAAGTTGTCATACATAGTAAGAGAGATGTTTCCATTATGAAAATTTGATGAGGAGTGATAATAATCTCCTAAAATGGTGCAAATATAAGTGATAAAATTACTTGGGGTTAAAAATTTAAGGTCACTTATGGGGGTTCACATTACATTAGGTCCTTAACTAGAACTCATCATAAGTGTTCCTCTTTCCACTTACAATTTTATTTGAATATAATTATTAATTACTCCTTGGAATGATCTTATAAAATTTTTATAGTGTCCAAATACTATATATAGGTTCTTATGAGGTCTCCTTATTAGGGTTTATGACCAAATGAGTTAAACAATTTGAGACTTCATTCTTTATGAGGGTTTGAAGGGACTATGGTGTTTAATTATCATAATTTAGACTTAGGAAGAAGGTTATATGGATGAAGGAAGGTGTAAAAATAGTGATAAGGAGATGGGAACATAAAAATAAGGTAATAACACAATAAACATGGTAGTGATGAGTGTGAAATGATAGAGTATGGATTGTGACTTGAAATGGATTGTAATATCCTTCCTAAGACCAACTACATGAACTTTGGATGATCTAAAAATACTATTAATCCAAAATGAGATTTTTTATGGCATACCACAACATAAAATACCTTAAAAAACAACCTTAATAACTTATAAAACCTTAATTTTACCAAATAGAACTTAAACTTTGCTAAAAAGTAACTTTGAGTTTGGGGAGTCAAGAGAGGTGGTCTCTAAGCCTTCGAGGCTAATAGGGATGTATAAAAAATTCTTGGGAATGACATGAT
Organism: Torreya grandis; assembly: GCA_037957365.1. NCBI lineage: Eukaryota > Viridiplantae > Streptophyta > Pinopsida > Cupressales > Taxaceae > Torreya > Torreya grandis. The sequence continues at coordinate 197,662 of JARHVA010010111.1, forward strand.
GATGTTATATAAATATTATAACACCTATTTTAATGCTCTAATCTTCCTTTTTAAGTTCTACAAGTGTCTTTGGACTGTACATAATCCTTGTCAATAGTGATCTCCATATATGTATAAGTCCTCTTTCTTTGAGGTCTTCTGAGATAGAAAGAGATATTATAATTTAAAAAAGGAATTGATATCATTAAAAAACATCTAAAAAATATTCAAAATAATAAAAATTACCACTGATGAAGACGTTCAACATTGTCTAATATAATTAACTTTCTAGCAATCTGCACATAATAGCTAGTCATGGATATTTGCAAGTTATGGGGTATCACACGTGTGAGAAAAATGTTAAAATTTCCATGGGAGGATCCTAAAAGACATGGGAACATATGATAAGTCATTATATTGAGTAAAATAGACAAAATTTCATGAAAACTACCTAGTTAAAATTGGCCTGTCTAGATGTGAAGGGCATACACATTCTTTAACTTCTTAAGGAAGATTAATAAAGTTAAGGAGACTGATATTCAAAAAAATTTACATGATTTGAATATGTTTGAGTCTAATTTACATGTCCAAGAGGTGTGACCTCATCTCTTTCTCATTTGTATGGTACAAGTACAAATCTAAGGTGTTATCCAAGAATGCAAAGAAGGGGAGGTGAAGTGCAGAATAGTTTTGATCTTTTTTGACCTCTATTAGACCTAAAAATTTCATAATAAATCAAACATGATATCACATTCAACCTCTAATCCCCCTTTACATGGTATAGGTTGTACAATTCTGTATAAATACAAAAATGCCCCAAAAAGAGTGTTTTCTACCATTTTGTCCATGTTTAGACTTTACAATGTGCTATGGGGGTCAAATGAGGGGAATCATGATTTAATAATCCATTTATAGGGAGTATAAAATTCAAGGGGAAGTGTAAAGTCCATAACATGTCACGTGAGTTCCACTTGGCTAATGAAAGAGTGTGAGTGGGTCTCAAAAAGGACTTTATGTGTCATGAAATGAATATGAATAGTATATGGCATGGATAAAAACTCTTCAAGGCCCCTTTTAATTCAATTAATCAAGATATATCCCCCTTATAAAGTTTTATAAGTTAATTTGGCTTATATGAAGTGGCTAGAGGGTGTTTAATGGCTTCTTAGGGGTAGTGAGAGTGCTAAATGAGCTTAGAGGAATATAACATAGAAAATAGATCTTGAATACATTATTTAATTCATGATATGGCCTCATATTAATTCCAAAACATCTTCACATTACCAAAGACCATTATACTCCTCTAACAGGGCTAAGTATTCATTGGATTTTAGGAGCTTTGACAGTGATATCTCTCATTCAAAGACACTATGACACCTAGAATATCATCCTAAATACTTCAATAGACTCATGACACAATGGGTAAAATGTGTAACTATAATAGATCATGACACCCCTAATCAAGATTTAAATACTCTCAACAAAATAGGAACAACATGACTATGTCAGGAATCACTATAAGTAGGCTAAAATGGTGGTAACTAATTTTTTTTGATATTAAGCATTAAAATTTAGCCTATGAGGAAAAAATATCAACATGAATAAAATATATTAATGAATAATTTATTAATCTCCTAGTCTTGCGATCTATACCTTTACTACAAAGGATGAGGTGTAATAACCATAAGTCTAGGTATCTTCTGAGTTGTGGACTCTCCACTTTGATGAAATAAGATCCAAGCAATGATTATGAATTGGTGTTGATTTGGTGGACCCACAAGGTAATAAATAATTTGTAACATATAGATTAAATATCCCTTGTACCAATAATAGATAAGAATATGAGGCACTAATTTGGGATTGCATTTTGCTCAAAAAAAAAAGTGAAATAATTGCTAATTTTTGGAAACTTGAAACTAGTAGTTAATTAGGTCATAAATAAATATTAGTGAAAGATATGATATCTAAAGAGGTAAAAACATACAGCCTAAGTTTCAATTGATTATTTTTAGGCCTTAAACATAATGGTTGTGCCTAGATAACATAACCAAGCTACTGATTCACTGGTTGTTTCAACTACCAATTTAAAACCCCTACAAGAATCTAAGGTACATAAATTCTCTATCTAACCAGTACCTTATCCATTTATTCTAGACAATGTGTAAATTTTCTAAGTATTTTATGATGACTATAAAATCATCTTCTTCTCAACTAACTTTGGGTCATTTTAATCTCAAATCACTGATTCCAAGTAAATTATTTACCTATGCCAAGAGGAATTAGGGGAATAAGGAATTATTCAACTAAAGTAGAATTACCTCTCATTGGGAATGGTTCCCTTAGAAATGACATTTAATTTGGATCCTAAATATCAATATCAAAGTCAAACAAATTAAAGGAGTATAAATTCAAAAGGAAAATCTAGGAGATGAATATGACCCTCACTATGTTAACATTGGTTTCAATTGCACTCCAAAGGAAAGGAAAAGGGTGAAGAACATACTCACTCAATACAAGGATGTAATTACATGGACATATGAAGGCCTAAATTTTTTTAACCCTAGGGTCATCACCCATATAATCCAACTAAATTTGGACCACAAACAATTTGGGCAAAGTCAAAGGATGGTAAATTCTATCCTAGAACCTCTTATTCAAAAGGAAGTGGAAAAGTTGTTGAGTGAAAAAATAGTTTTTTCTTATCAAACATTATACTTGGGTGGTTAATTTATCTCTAGTCATGAAGAAGAGTGAGGACATTAGGATTGGTTTTGATTTCATAAACTTAAATAAAGCTTCTGAGAAAGACAATTATCCATTGTCTTCCCTGGACGAGGTCATCTGGATAGTGAGTGGTTAAGGAATGATGTCCTTCTTGGATGTAATTTTAGGATATAACCAGGTGCTAGTATAATCAAAAGTTAGAATGAAGATAATGTTCACCATGAAGTGGGGTACTTATGTATATAAGAGGATGCCATTTAGCCTAATTAGCATAGGTGCCACCTTTTAGTGAGTTATGGACCATGAATTCCAAGGGATAATAGGTAAATGTATAATTATTTAAATGGATGACATCATAATTTTGTCAAAATTAAGGATTGATCACGTGGGTCACCTACAATCAATATTTAAAATATGTATATGGTTTGGCATTTTACTGAACCCTAAGAAGAGTATATATGGTATCATATAAGGCAAGATATTGGGTCACATTATCACCAAATATGGAATTAAAATAGAACTAAATAGAATTTAGGGGATACCAAAGATCACATTCCCAAATAGTAATACAAACTCAAATCTTTCTTTAAGAATATAAACTTTGTGAGAAAGTTTATGTTAGGATTTTCATAAATCATTTGACCTATGAATGTAATGCTCAAGCAAGATGTTAAACTGGAATGGATAACAAAGGCCTAAAATTATTTTCAAGACATTTAAAATTTAATATCTCAAGCCCCTATATTGGTAAGTCTAGAATTCACCAAAGACTTCTTATTGTATTCATTTTCCTTAGAATATACTCTTGTAGTCATGCCCATCCAACATAAATATGAAAGTGAGCATCCTATTGCATTCATGAGCACAATCTTGAAATAAGTAAAACTTAGGTATTTTATAATAGAAAAGCAAATATTTTCTCTTATCAAATTAGTAAAGAAATTTTGATGTTACATGTAGAGGAACAAGACCATTTCCATTGTACTAAATCTTGTTTTAAAATATCACTTTGGCACAAAATCAATTCGGAGAGAACAGAGGAAATTTGATGGTAAAAGTACATGAGTTTGATATGAAAATCATGTCTACCAAGATTGTTAGAGGTCAAGGCATCATTCAGTTCATGACTAAGCCTGACCCACTTATCACCATTGAATAGGTTTTATGAAAACAAGTATCTAAAGGATACTTTTATACTAATATTATTCAATACTTACTCATAGGTACTTATTCCCTAGAGCTTGAAAGAGGATAGAAGGAGAGATTTGAGACATAAAGTATCTCATTACATGATCAAAAAAGGGATATTATATAAAATGAATTATAAATTCATCTTTCTAAGATGCATATCATGAGAATAAAATCAATAAATTATAGAAAACTTTCACTATAAGATAGCTTGTTGTCATTCCTCTAAAAACACCACAACCCATAAAATCCTCAAAATGGGTTATTATTGGTGAACAATTTTCAAATATGCACATGTTCATGTTAAAATATGCCATGAATGTTAAATCCTGGTGAAAAGAGATGTACATTCAACAATGCCTATATAACCTATGATTGAATGAAGACCATTCACTCAATAGGGGTTGGACTTTATTGGGGTCATTAATCCTAATTCTTCAACTGGCCATAAGTTTGTGCTCATTGCTATATAATATTGCACATTATGGACCAAATATATAACTATAAAGCATTCAAAAGGACAATATGTGATCATATTTATAGAGGAAAATATAAAAAATATATTTGGTACTCCCATCTCTCTAGTTTGTGACAACATTCCAAACAGTTGAATTCACTGAATGGGCTCATGATAATTAAATCATCATGAGGTCTTCATACAAACACTACCCATAAGGAAATATATTATATGAATCAACAAAAATTAACCTAATTGATGCCATTAAAAATTAGTACAATATAAACCTATAGATTAGAACAATCTATTGAAGTATGCACTATGGGTTGAATGAATAAGATACAAGCAAGCACTCAGGGCCTCATCTTACTTACTGGTCTATGGGAGACAGTTGTTTTCTAAATTAGGCTTAAATTTACAACATATTAGATTAGATAGGAGTACATGAAACCAAGTGATAAGGTGGAGTCTCAATTATTTGACATAATATAAATGAAAGACTCAAAGATTAAAGTATTATATAATTTAGTAAACATCAAGACATAATGAAAAGATGGTTTGATAGAAAATCAAAATTCAAAGCATTCAAAATATATGACTTGTTTCTTTTATGGGAAAAAACCCATGAAAATAAAGGATGACATGATAAGTTTACCCCATTTTGGATTAGACCTTATCGTATTTCATAAATCCTAGGTAATAATGTTTTCCATTTGAGGGATATCCAAGGCAATGAGATGACAAATCCACTCAATGGAAAATTTTTGAAGCACTAATTCATGGTTATACCATCTATGGATGTCCTTGAATAAAAATAGATTTGGTGGTAAGATAGTATTAGGGTAGATTTATTTCTTTATTAGATTCTCTACTTCTTAGGTTAGTATTATATGTTTTTAGGAATTTTTTTATAGTTTAGCTTCCATATTTTTTTAAAAACTAATTGACTTCCCCTAGTATATCCAAATAAATTATCAAACCTATTAAGACTTCCTATAACATGTTCAAAATCTAAAGGATTAGTCAATGGGAAAACACACCAATAAAAGCTACACCAGCTTGTTTATGTGCAATATTTTTCACCCTTATATTTTAGATTTTTAGAATTTAGGTATGCAATAGAAAAATTAAGCATGATCAGGATAATATTGAATACTTCAATCAGGCATAAAAAGGCTAATCTCATTACTACATATAAATTTTAGAAAGTTTTCTCACTTTCACTAGATCAAATGCACTTACCATGTTAATACATTTTTGAGGAAATAACCATTGATATGAGTGTAGCTAGTAGGGACAATTTGGTAAAATTATGCTTTCATAGATACCATCTCATTGTGGTTTCTGCTCTCCCTCTTCTAGAATTATTCTACAATAAAAATATAGCAAAATAAGGATCAAGACATCTTTAAAAGAGTGATCCAACAAACCTAAATAAAAATTCAAATGTAATCAAAATATCAAATGATGAAATAAGGTCAATTTACCATGCATCATATAAGAATACATGGGGAGAAAAGAGAAGGAACCCATGGTACTTATATGAAGTATATGGATGCATCTCTGGTAGCAGAGTAATGGCAAAGCTTTCCTAGTTTTCAAATTTGTTTTTTATTAGAAACCAGAGTGAAACTTATAGTTATACCAAGTCTCTTATAAAGTAATCACAATAATGGTAAAAAGAAATAAATTCCTCACACATAGATCTAGGGTAAATGAATAATCAAGTATGTTGTATGTGTTTTTTAAGAGTCTATTTTGTATGTATGCTTTAATTATTCTTTTTGGAATGGTTCATGTTTGATATAAAATTTGTTAACCATAGGTTATGGGTTCTCAAATACTCAAAAGTATTTCCCATGTAAGTTTTCATTCTTTTTAGCCAACATACCCCCATTATTTTTTATGATAGGGACCCACTATATTTTTGAAAAGGTTTATCCTTATCTTGAAAATCCTTTAAAAAGAAAACTTTATGTATTTCACTAACTTCACTATTTGACAAACCTATGAACATGCAATGTTTTTAGACTAACCTATTAATGTTCTTTAGAATTTATGTATATATAGGTCTTGGATCATCTTGTTCGGAAAAGTTGTTTAGTGAACTTGTTTGGAAAACTTGTTTAGAATTATGCTTAATATGATCTAGTCTTCAAAACTTTTGTTTAGAAGCCTATCTTTGATAGTTTTCAACACTTTACACTTATATGGAAATTCTCATGAATTTATTCTTTAAAGTTTTCATTTTCAAGAATTGTTTAAGAAAACTATTCAAAATTCTTATTTATAGAGCCTATGTAACTTTGTTTTCCCTATATTAAATACTTCACCATTTAATATTTCAGACCTACTCCTTAGGAACCAAGTTTTTGAAATTTTTACACTTCAACTCATATTGGTCTTTAGAGGATTTTTTTGGTGAAACCCTTTGGTTAAATTACTTGACACAAAATCAGTCTCAGGGAAAAGTGTTTTTAAAATTCGTTTGATGATTTTGTCTAGCTCATCCAGGTCTAGTGATTTTATTTGGTGAAATTTATTGGTAGGAACATTTGACATTTTTGTCATCAGTATATCTTTTTGGCTCATCAAGGTCTTTGGAAAAATTATTTGGGAATTTTTTCTAACTCATTTTGGTCTTTGAAAAAAGTGTCTGTATCTTTTTTTTGGTCTACTCATTTACCTCACAAACACTATTTTAACACTATATCCTGACTCCTAACTATCGAGATACCCATGGCATTGTAAACTAAAGTGAAAGAAGTGATGAAATGAAAATTGGAAAAAGTAAAAGATGTGGAAATCCTACTAAAAATAAATAATTCCTACATGGTATACCTACCAAATGAAGTAAAAAAGTTTTAATTAAACAAAAAACTATAAACATTGGACATTAATGGAGCATGAACTAGAAATGAATGCCAAAACTATATCAAAGCATTGTGAATGACAAAATCCTCATTTATCTCTATTTAAATTCAAAATTAATTACTCCCCTAATATCAAGCCCTAGATACAAATGTTTTGAGCCAAATAGTATCTCAGGAGAGCCAAACTTTTAACATGTAAACTAGACCAATATCAACACAGTCGACTAGAAATGACATCTTCATCTAATTTTTTTTGATAAACTCTTCCCCCATCAAATTTTTCTATCAAATATTCAAATGAGTATAATAATACATTATTTAATCCCATGGTATTAAATAATGACGATAAAAACTATTTATCACTATGGGAGGTGATACACCAGGTTGACACGCATTCCCATAAAGAAACTTGACTCTAATTCAATAATAATTGTTGAATACCTCCTCCCCTTTAAATTTCAAGTGAGAAAAATCACATCATTAAATATAGAGGCCATCCCATTAATTTACCTCCTATGAGACTTATTCTTCACCAATAAGATAACTGGAGACATGTTCCTACACCATTTAAAGCACAAAATAGTCATTACATGCATCTCAGATGATACATTTCAAAGGTACATTTCACTACCCATTGAATATTATACTTAAAATTTGCATAAGGTAGTCACAAGGAAGAAATAATATAATTTTAAAAATTCACTCACTACCTCAATATGGTGGAGTGCACTAGTTTAAAATTATTTTTCCTTCACTTACTAATGCCCTATTAGAATAAAAATTGAGGAAAACATCAAGAGAATTATTGGGTGATACTACAATTCAAGACACACAACCCAACTAGTCCTCCCATAGTGGGTGACAAATATTTAGTCAAAGGCTTCTCAAATGCCTAATATTATAATTATGGAGTTTCCCACTATAAGTTCTATATTTGAAAAATCCATAGGGAGTGTATAGAGGGTAAGGAAGAGGAAACTATAAGATGAAACTAGGAGAGGGGTCATATTAGAAGAGAGATAGGAAGTATTTACCTTATCCAAAAGGAAGGATAGGAAATTGGGGTAGTTCCTATACACAAAAAGATTTTAAATCATATTTTGAAAATCATAAGGATTCTCTAGTGGATATACATGAAGGAACTAAAATTTTAAGAAAAGAGTTGGATCAAGAGCTAGAACAAATAAGTGAACAATAAAAAACTATGCACATTCCCATATAGATAGAGACATATGTGAAAAATGCCACATATAGATTATACAGTATCTTAGAAGCTATTTTTGTAATAAGAGAAAGATTAGCACCTCATATAATAGATACCACTAAATTGTAAAATTATTTGAAACTAGATGATAATAATTTTAAATTTTTATTCTTTATATAACTAATAAGGCATATGCCCATCTAAATTTGATGTCACCATTGGAGGATACCAATGCCCTTAATTTGGTATTCATAATGACATACAAGGCCAGAGAGTGGATCATGGTAGTTGAGGTAGTAATGATTAAGTACACAAAGCATGAAAATCTCATTTTGAAAATTATGGACGATCTAAAGCTATCATAGGCTATGGATTCCACATGTAGGATTATCAACAAGGATAATTTTGATCAACTCCTACATTAGACTTTAGCAAGCTTCAAATAGAAATTGCAAGGGAAGACATTAGAATAAATAGAAGATGAGCAAAATTTTCCTAATGAAAAGGTAATAGAGGTTGAACTCTTCAAAATTAATTTTAAAATCACTAAGGCTAAGTATGCAAGGCTCATTAAACAAGTAAATAGGATGCATTAACCTCTATTGCTTAATATGGACATTATTAGGTACTAGCATGAAACTAAAGACAAATACTATCAAGTATTGGAGGGAAAGAAAAAAGAATATGCTTCAAATTCTAGTTCATCATAAGATATAACTTTAAAGTCTCCAACAACCTCTAGTGTCATGAAAATAATGAACAATCCTTAAGTTAAAGGATAATATTATATGTACACATGCAAATAGTACTTTTATTTGTACTTATAGGTTACTTATACTTAGCACATAAATGTAAAGTTTCTTGAATAGTTTGTAAGCATTCACACATTATATTGCATTTTATAGGCCAACTAATATTAACATAATTATAATTACCTATGAACATGTACACATGCAATATTGATTCTAAAATTATAACTAAGGTTCGAATTGTGTAATGTAACTATCAATTTTCATACTCTTTGAGGATGAGGTGTTCCCTCTCCAATTATATATATTCATATAAATACACATTTCAAAGGATTGGAAATTTTATCTTTATAAGAAGAAATCATTTTTGATTATCATGAAACTACGTTATTTTTCTTTCCTTCCATTTTTGTGTTATTAAAGTTTTTCTTTATTGGTTGTGTTGATATAGTAATTTTAAGTGTGTAGAAGCTATGGATAATTTTGATTGGTTTCATTGATGTATGCTAATATCAGATGTGCAAAATATATTAAAAGTTAGTATATTTAATTGATTATTGATCAATTGGTTAAAACTGTGTTAATATTATTAGTGTGCAAGAGTGTTTTCTCTCTAGTATAGTCTTATAAGTGTGTTCCATAACTACCTTAACACCCTTTTGGTTCAAACTATAATCTCCCAATTAAGGGTGTTCAATAAAAAATCTAAAGGGAGAAACCTTGAATTGAGACCATTAAGTTTTATATACCATTTCCCTAGACTCCCTAACTATGTTTTATTTTGAGTGTGCAATAGCTACAAATCGTAAGTATTGGTTTTAAAAATAATTGTCCACAAAGAAACCAACCTAGGAAGTGACCTCTTGATAAAACAAAACCCTTTTTTATTCTTTACGCTTCCCTCCTTTTGAATTTTTTTTGATTGAGACCAACCCACACTAGATTAGGTATCACCCATCCATCCCACTCACTTAGGTTTGATTTCTTTACTGGGATTCATTTCACTATAAGAAAATTTGGTTAAAAACCTACATGATCTACTTTTTATCCACCATAAGGTTATTTAATCCATAACTATAACTCATGCCATGGAGTACATTTTACCTTGATTGAGATCCTAAAACTTTAGAGTTTACCTCATTCAATTTAGGGATGTGCTACACATTCAATTTAGAGTTTATTTGGAGTTTACACATCAAAATAATATTATACCTAGTGGGTAAATAAGAAGATTAAAATGGGTCTAGACTCCACCATTCTTACGTTGGAGTGGTTTTTAACCATATTTAGGAAAATGTGGCTACACCAAATTTACTTTGACCATAGTTTCACTGAATTCCATAATACCAAGGGGACATGCTAGTGATAGATTATTTGGATAAGTTCACATGAATTCTCAAATATGTTCCTCAATATCAACAAGATGAGAATTTATGTATTCATATATTCATCATGGGTTTGAGTCTATATATATAAGGTGAAGTAGATGTGCATGGACCTTCATCTACGGATCAAGTTTATAAGAAACCCATTAAGTAGGATCAAAATATTTAATCTCTTGTTGTCGTAAGGGACCGGTATCATAATATGTTTCGGAGTCCTAAATAATTTTATTAAAAAATAATAATTAGAAATGGAATAAAAATTTCAAGCAAATGTTTAATGGAAAAAAAAATAAAAACAATAATGATTTAATAATAAAATATAAGGATAACGAGTTTAAGGAAAGATATGGAGGCAAAAAGGAAAAAAACATTAGAATGGAAGGGACCACCAGGAGGATGTTTTAAATGAGAGGTTATCACTATAAAAAAATTTATCCAAGTAGGAATTTGAGGGAAAAAATCAAGGGTTCCTCACTACTTTCTATGCAAACAAATTTTCAACAAATAATCCATGTGGTAGTTAACAACAACTAAGATGATTTTTAGATCATGTCTATTAAGGATTTAGGTACATTATTTGGTTATCATATTTATATTATTATAATAAACACTATAAATAATAAATTTTATGTTGTACATCAAGTTCTTATTAACATTCATATAATGTATTTTTTAATGGAAAATTATTAGACTTTTTATCATGGACATCAAGTAAAATAAAAAGTAGATAAATGTATATTTGAGGATGAGTTAAAGCTACCTAATTTTACCACTAAAGTATAACTTTTTGTAACACTTATAGGTCTATATGATGTAATATTTTAGATGAATTTTATTTGTCATCATATGGAAAAGTTTTATTATTTATATAAAATATTAAAGTGCTTAGATGACTTTATAAATGAAGAAAAGATTTAGGGCATAAAAAAAGAAACCAAAATAAGTTAGATATCTACTATGTAGCTTAGGAAAGCATGAAAGAAGTGAGTGAGTTATATGTAGTGAAAATAGATCAGGTATAACACTCAAAGGAATCCAATTTTGATGACTAACCTTTTCTATATGCATTTCAAGATGTTTTCTTGGTGAACTACTTGGACTTCATCCAAGAAGGGAGTTTCATTTCTCTATAGATATAATTACAAATGGAACCTAAATTTAAAACACCCTATAAAATGAAAACAACATAGATTTTAGAGTTAAAATATAAACTTTAGTAGATGTTATCTAAAGTGTTAATTTTTACAAGTTTGTCACCCTAATTATAACCAATGGTATTGATAAAAAAATAAATATGGAACATTGTGTCTTTGCATAGACTACTAAATGTTGAATAAGGTTATAGTGAAGAATAGGTATCTATTACCTTGCATATATGATATTTTAGATCGAATTGGTTTTGAACCCATATTTTCCAAGTTTGATCTTATAGTAGGGTATTATAAATTGAAAATAAAGGATGAGGATATACATAAAATATATTTTACAACTAGATATGGGCATTAAGAATTCAGAGTCTTACCTTTCAAACTAAAGAATGTACTAGATGCATTCATGAATCTTATGAACAATGTTTTTAGAGACTATATAAACATGTTTGTTATTTTATTTTTGAATGAAATTATGATAAAATATAAGAATGAGGAGGATCATTATTATAATTTTAGTTTGGTGATATAATGCTTAATAAAGCATAAGTTATATGGTAAGTTGTATCATTGTGTATTAAAAAACATAATTGTAATAATTATGGAATATTATTTTTATTGATAGGATTGATTTTGATCCATTAAATATTAGAGAAATTATGGATTGGATGACACCTATAAATTTTCATGGGGTGCATAGTTTTATTGGTTGGTAGGTTATTACAAAAATATTGTACCAATTTGTTAAGATATCCAACCCCATATATTCAATTAAAAGTAATGATAAACATTTAAAATGGAAAAATTAGTGCAAAGAGTATTTAAAAATATTTAAGGAAAGGATTTATTCAACACAAACTCTCAAGGTTCCTTATTTAGATGGTTATTTTGTAGTTGTTATAGATGGTTCATGTGAAGGATTTGGAAGTGGGAATTCACAAGATGGTAATGTTATGGCCTATGCATCAAGAAACAAGCCATATGAATTAAATTATTTTCCACATTATCTATCAATTTCAAAAATTATAAGTTTTGAGATATTATTTTTAGGAAAACCTTTTGATCTCAACACTAACAACTTGGGACTTTAGTGCATTTTCTCACAATTTTTTTTGAATACATGCCTAGGATATGAATTTGACATTGGTTGTATTAAAATTAATCTAAAACAAGTATTTTATGGCATTATCCATATAAGATAAATTTCAAATATGGATATTATTCGATAAAATTTTCTTAAACAAGTTTTGAGATACTCTTTATGGCATGATTTATATAAACAGGTCAAAAAATCCCTCATAGATAATCCACAATATTATAGGTATGAGGGATATCAATTTGAGCACAATGGGTTATTGATATACAAAGTTATAATAAATTTTCAAGATAAAGGAGATATGAGATCAATGGTGCATTGAAAAATCCATTGTGCACCTTATTTTGGTCATCCTAGAGTAACTAAATTGAGGAAAAAATTGAGACCACTATATTTATAGAATGGAATTAAGTAGGATTCATCCAATTTTGTGGATAAATGTTTATAATGTCAAAGAGTTAAGGCTAAACATGTGTACCCTCTAGGATTATTTAACCCTTGTGATATACTAGATAGGAAGTGGTAGGTCACCACTATGTAATTTGTGTAAGGTCTTCTAATGTCCAATAAGCTACATGAAATGATCTTAGTTTTGGTTAATAATATTACTAAAGTTTTACATTTTTTACCAAGTAAAATGACATATGATGCACTAGTTTTGGCTAAGAGGTTTGTGTAATAAATATTTAAAATTTAATAGAGTTATAAAGAATATTATATTAGATAGAGATACATGGATGACATTAAGGTTTTAATAGGCCTTGTATTTAGGCTTAAGAACTCAACCTAATTTTAGTATAACATATCACCCAAATGTTTTTTGGAAATTGAGAGAGTAAATTTAGTTTTGGAAGATTTATTGCAGATGTATTGCATGAATTGAAAATATAAATGGTAAAAATACCTTATATTGATTGAGTTTACCTATAATAACTCATACTATTTTACCCTAAAAATGAACCCATTTGAGGCATTATATAGTATTACATATAGAAGTCATATTTTTTTGGATAATTTATAAGATAGAGTAAGCATTAGGCCATTGAGTATGCCAAACTAATTAGGAAGAGATTAGGCAAAGATAGTAGCTACGTTAATCTAAAACAAACAATGTGATAATTTATAATTGGATACAATATTTTTCTTTGAGTTAAACCTCAAAATATATTAATTAATTTTAACAAATTAAAAAAATAGGATCCAATATATGTGGGCCCATTTGAAGTTCTTAAAGTTATTAATCTAGTTTTTTACAAACTTACTTTACCACCATCTCTTGCTACATTACATAATGTTTGTCATGTCTCTTATTTAAATAAGTATGTGGCTAATATCTCACATTTTATTGATTGTAAATCTTGATAGGTTTTTGACAAAACATTGGTAATGATAGAGCCCATCAATGTGATTGAGTTTCTCAAACTTCATTTGCATAATAGAGATATATCTCAATGCAAGGTCTAGTGGGAACAATAATCTAAGGATAATGCCACCTAGGAGGACTATGAGGATTTATATAGATAATTTCCACATTTATTTGCTTAGATACTATGAACTTATAATAAATATTAATTTATTTTTTAATTAATCTATCAATATGATGACTTTTCCCTAGTGGAAGGATGTTGAATCTTGTTCTACCTACTAAAATTGGTAAAAACAAATATTATTTAAATAATGGGTTTAGATTAAATTTTATGGTTTGATGTGATTTTATTTCCAAAATGGATACATATGTTTTTAGGTGCAATAAATATGATAATTTTTGTTATTTATAGATGTTAAATGTTTATTTTATATGATAAAATAGTCTTTTGCACTTGTAATATATCACTCATGGATCATCCCTTTAGTTTAGGACCTTTTTAGTACTACAAGGATTGTATTTTCCATCTCATTTTATGTAAATTCTTATCTTATAATCTGCATCTGATATTGTAATTAAATAGTCACCTGTAGCTCAAATTATGCTTAAAACTTTACATATATCCTTCACTATCATTTATATATCTTTATAACTTTCTTATTCACACAAACAATGCCATCTAACATTGATGTTAGTGTCCCATTTATGATGCTAATGTTTTTTATCACAAACTCAAACTTTCAAATGTTTTTATATGCGTGGGTTGGACTATAGTTCTATTTTAACACTCATATGAGATTATTTCAAGCACACATCTATTCAAAATCACCTCTTAAGCTTGGAAAACTACCCTATTCTTCCCTATTTCCATATTGGTCATAGGATCAATATTATTATAAGTTTGAAGAGTCCAAAGATAATCCCTTGAAAATTACTTGACAAGTTACAAGATATACCACTAAATTCACTCACATATAACATATTGCATAATTGTTCACATAATCCCACTTAAGGGGGAGAAATACATCAGAATGAGGTCTTTTTCAAAGTATATGGCTATGTAGGTAGGGCTCACTAATGCAGGGGTATTTGATAACGCTTAGATTTCAATTGAACCCACTAACCCATGTTATGTAAGGTGGCATGAATTATTTGGAGGACCTAGGGTTTTTATTTACACAAATATAGACAAAAAATATGTGCAAAATATAAATAAATACTCTAACATGTGATAAAGAACCCTAAAAAGAATAAGTGTAGTTTTTTATAAAAAGACATGTACTTCACTCCAGATAGAAACATTTATTTTGGGACATAAGCATCCATCGTAGTATCCCTATTTATACAATAGTTTCTAGGATAATAGAGAGATAATTTATATAATCTAAATAATCATAGCTAAGAATCATCCTAATTATTCCAATGATTTCACTTCTCAGATCTGCTTGTGCATCATTCAATAAGCTAATTATTATTCATTCTTCATGATTAATCAATCAAATTAATATTTAAAATTATACTTTATATATTTACAATATTTTTATAATTTAACATGTAATTGAATATTATTATTGTAAATTATTTAATTGGTATTATTTATATAATAATCTTCTTCTTAGTTGATTATGTTATTCTCCCAACCCTTAATTCTAAAAAGTGTCAAATATTATTATATTTGTTTTGTACATTTCATTGTTAAAACATATATGATATGATAATTATTTTTATTGTACTTATGATGCACATTATACATTTACAACATGATTTATATGATATTAATTGATGATTATAATTTTTATGTTCTATACATATATGTCATTGTAGCATATTTATATTATATGATGGTATCATTTGATATCAATATGTAGTTGTTATTATTTTATAATGTTTGATTTTATATTTTATATCTTGGGATAACTATCACATTTTTTACTTAAGGTGGTTCAAGACATCTATTTTATCCCTTGAAAATCATAGAAGCAATGAATCATATGGGATAGGGATGTAGATTGTTACTATGTGTGGATGTACTAAAATTATTGATAATGCATCACACAATTACATAAGTTTTTTTCATGTTTGATTTTTGTTGAATATGTAGGTATTTAAATGATACCTTAGTTAGTTATACTATGTAGATCATATTTTGGATTATTTCTTAGATATGTGATTTGATTGATTTACATTTTTGGTTTATCATTTGATTTAAGGTAACTAGTCCGTAACCAATTTAAAAGAAACCATTTAAATCAAAGCAATTGTATTCAATATTTCCAAGTATAGAAAATATGGAATAATTCCTCCTTTCCTGGGCTCCTAACTCTCCTTGGTAGTCTTGAGTACATATATGATTAGTAAATATATTAATTATAGATAAGTTTATCGACTTGTATGTTGTTGACACATGATTATTTATAAAATGTGTTTTGTGTATTTTAAATTAGAAATAAAATGGTAAGAAAGATCTTAGAGTTACCCTTGGGGTCATTTATTAATTTATTAACCTTGACATTACATTTTCATGAATATTAAAACTTGACATTTAAAATGCTTCATATTATTTGGTTTTGAAGTTGAAAATCCACAAGTATAGGATGAATGAGTATGTTTTCCTATTCATTAACCTTAACATGGCTATTGTTTGGATGGAAAAAATAATTTTCAAAAATGGAAGTCCTACTACTAAAATTTAGATCTAGGTGAGAAGGTTTCAAACTCCCTAATTCACCATTTTTAAATTTTTCATAATAAGTAATTTTATTGATCAATGCACCACAAATGTTTTTGGTAGTTTGGTGGAAAAAATTAGTTAAAATTCCTTCCATAGAGGCTACATTTTTAGGGCTTATTTTCCATGAAGCATGGGAATGCATAACAACCACTTTTAAGTTATAAGAACAAGTTTTTATATTTGAATTTAAGGAGTCTAGTCCCTATAGTTTAGATAGCAGGAAGGAACCTCAAGATTGAGGGGTCTAGGTTTGTGGGTGGAGAAACCAACTAAGTTTTTTCTTACTCTAGATAATTAAAACCAAGGGAATCATTTTAATAGGATATTATTATTTATATTTTCAATTTTTTTGAATAAATTCTTAGACTAGAAGTTTTTAATATCTAGGTAATGGTTATTTGAAAGCCTTAGTTAGATATAAACTTAAATGGAAGATAACCTAAAATATAAATTAAATTCTTGTGATTTTCTATAACTATGATAATGAAAGATAAATGAGAATATAAAAAGATAAATATACATTTTTATAGGTATAATTTATGTGGCAGTGCCTTATAGTAATTATCACCATAAATGGATAATTTTAGGATGCAATCCAAGTTTTTGACAAAATGTCATAGAGAAATAATTTACCTTTGTGAGCCATATTTTAGACTATGCAAGTTAAGTGTTTGATGAAATGCCATATAGAATTCATTTATATATATGAGTCATATTTTTAATTTTATCATTACACAAAAGATATTTTGAGCTTAACAAGGAATGAATGTGTTTCTTATACTTTTTTTTTGTGTTACTTACATTCATCTTCTTGAATATTTATTATTTATGAAGTTAAACCATTGAGGCTTCTATCAAATATTCACTAAATCCATCAAAATAGAATAAATGCATCTTTGGATTTGTTAGCTAGGTTTGTATAAAAAATATTGGGTTTTATAATTGCTAAGTTGGGAGAAAAGTGTCAAAAATGTGGCTTGACCCATATCATCATTTTGAATAAATCATGAAACAATAACTACATGTATTATTTAAAATTTCATGTGTCTTTACTTAGTATAATTGTGTTATGTTATGAGTGATTTAAGGCCATCATTTGAGATTTTAAAATTTAAATATGGTCTTATTAATATAATTAAATATATGTGATAATAATAATTAAGGTTTTAATTATAAGACATAGTTGGGAAGAACAATATTTTTAATTTCATTAAAATACTAGATATTAGTCTATATAGCTTCATAACAAGTTTTGGTACATAATCATTTTTTATTAATAATATTTTAGGATTATCTATAAGCCCAAACATTATTACATTATAATGTTCCATTTTACAAGTTAATTTTATTATAATTAAGGACATGAGAGGCTACATTCCTAGAGTGATTATTACGAATAAGAAAGATGTTTTACCTTACATAGGCTTGATTGGAAATTGTGTCAGTAATGAATGATATGCGTAGGCCTAATTTAAAACTTTTAAAATAATAAATGATATATGTAGGCCTGATTATAAAAGTATGTGACTCTAAATTTACTTGTGTATTGACTTGGGAGCTACCTTTCAACTAACTTAGGAGATGTTTTAAGTATTTGAAGCTAGATTTATGTAGGAATTTAGAGTCAATATAGATACCTAGAGCTATTTTTATATGGTTCTTTATAGCTACTAATATATGGGAATATAATGTTAGTGATGTTTCATTTTAAATTTGTACTATGTAACTAAGTTGATATTATTAATTATTTTAACTTGAACCTGCATAATGGATGATTTAGGTGGAATTAAATTATTTCTAAACCACAAAGTATTCATGTACATATATTTTTAAGCATGTAAACCTTGGAAATAGGTCTTAATAGTGAGTTAATAATGAGGTAATACCCTATCTATTTTAACCACTATGGCTTGTTATCAAGTGTGTTTCTTATTCTATTGATACTTCAAATGCATATGAATTAAAATGTTTTTACCTCCCTTAGTTTTATTTATTAAAATAAAATTATAATAAAGTTATTTTTTATTTAAATCCTAATCCAATAAATATTTAAGTTAATTTAAATCATGAATAATTTTATAATGTATTTTATTGGTAACTTGTGCTTATCCTCTTCTAGGAAGGTTAGAGGAGCTATTTGTTAGGCCCTAGGCTAGGGTGGGTGAATGTGATTATGGAGTGTAGATTTGGACAATGTGAGAGATGTTATTGTTAAGTGTAAGAGACCATTTTTAATTTTTAATAAGTGGTTGACTAGGACGAGTAATTCCACATGTGCTTGTAAGGTCATTAAGAGGAGGTATGGGCTTATAATAAATGAGATGACTCTTGTCACAAAATTACCTTCCAATTATTGGGTGGGGTTAAAAATCCTTAAGATATAAATTTATAATTTATTTTATTTCTCACACTTAGTACTATTTTGGGTTTTTCAAGGGTGTGGAGGGTGGGGGGGTGTGGAGGGGGGTTCATTTTTAGTGGAGGAGATTGAGGAAGCAATAATATAGAGATCTTGTTTGAAGGATGAGGAGAAGGTTGATGGATTTTTTAAGGGTTGGGAGAGTGTTGTAAGCTTGAGAAGATATTCATGGAGCCATGGGAACATAATTTATTTCAAGTAAAATGAAGGGAAGAGGTTGTGCCTTATCTTAGTGCTTCTTATGTAATAGAAGGTTAGTTTGGTTTATCAAATATTGATAAATGAGAAGTTAGATTAGTAAATGTTTGTATGCTTAAAATCTCTCTCTTTATCTCTATCCATGAATATGAAATTTTTAATGGAAATTTGTTCATCATTGAATCATTGTATGTTGTTGAATTGTAATTTACTTGATATAAATTATTCCTTATTATATTTCTTTCTTGACCTTGTTGAAATTAAACAAAATAAGTAGGTTGGATTTATAGTTTCTCAAATAAATTCTATTTAGAATTTAAATTGAGTTTAAATGGAATATTTCACCAAAAAATATATTTATCTTATTTATAAAATATAAATAGTCTATTTAAATCATGTGGTGTTTGTGTGTGAAAATAAATTCTCTCTCTCTCTCTCTCTCTCTCTCTCTCTCTCTCTCTCTCTCTCTCTCTCTCTCTCTCTCTCTCTCTCTCTCTCTCTCTCTCTCCTCTCTCTCTCTCTCTCTCTCTCTCTCTCTCTCTCTATCTCTCTCCTCTCTCCTCTCTCTCTCTCTCTCTCTCTCTCTCTCTCTCTCTCTCTCTCTCTCTCTCTCTCTCTCTCTCCGATAATAATATTATAAATAATATTAATATTTATATATTTATTTATATGTGCATTTATATATAAATAAATATTATAATGCAAATTTTATATTTAAATGTAAAAACAAACCCAATTGAAACAATATTCATGGGATAATATGTGAGTTAAAGTTTTTTTTCTTACACACACACACACACACATTTTGATTTATAAAATTATATTGTAATTCCTTGATTTTATCACATGTTTTTGAATTATATGTTATATAACCAAAAGACTAAATCATTTTGATTTTGTCAAAAAAATTATTAAATAATTTATATATGTGTGTTCTAGGCAAATCTTGTTCTTCACAAAAATTTATAGATTGAAATATATATATTATAATAAATATATACACATAGGTAGTATTAATATAATATATTTTAAGAATATATAAAACATAATAATGATAAAAAATTAATGTGTGTGTGTGTGTGTCTATTTATTTATTTATTTTAATAAAGGAAAGCGGGGGATGAGTCGACCCCAACTACGCTTCCATTAATTAAGGGGTAGGGTTAGCCAAACTGACTAACTTCGAAAACCCCATAGTTTGTATAGGTAAGGGGCCACATGATGGTCATTAGCCCATGGTTATGGATAGGGACTGCATAACCTACCCTCATTTTAAGCACTTAATAAAATTATTTTATTCTATAAAAAATTATATATTTATATAGTATTTAGTAAATATACATTTATTTTCATTGGATTTAATATATTTGGTTATGTACATGATTTATATATACTTATAATTTCAAATTTGTAAATAATAACTAGGGTTTCAAAAAAATTAAATATAATTATAAATATAAACACATTAAGTATATATATTGGATATATACTCTTCATATTTTAGCCCATGGGATTAATGGGATTCCTTTTGAGATCCAAATCCTTCAACTCCAAACCTAAAATTTTTAGCAAAGGAAAATAAAATAAATGACAAAAAAAAATCAGAAGTTTTAACTTTATATTATGGTCATAAATAAATTTAGAAAAAATATTATAAAGCTTAGATCTAGTGGTGAAAACCCATCCATTCTAGTATTGGTTATTTGACCCACCACCACATAACTTAAGTGGGGTAATTTGGTATTTTTTATGATTTTAAAATTATTTTATTTTAATTAAAAATTTTAATTAAAATATTTTAAAATTCAAAACCCCATAACTTAAGTGGGGTAATTGGTATTTTTTATGATTTTAAAATTATTTTATTTTATTTTTATTTGACCCACCACCACATAACTTAAGTGGGGTAATTGGTATTTTTT